>ML682021.1:29861625-29969678 GCA_007922195.1 Podocnemis expansa | reverse complement strand
ACAATTAGCTGTTTGGTTTTTGCACCCAAGTTGGGTTCAGCTGTTTTCCTTTGACAGTGGATTCAGTGAAATCTGAACCAAGTTACAGAACTGGAGAGGCAAGTTAGTTTGCAAAAATGTGTTAAATATTGGCTCTCCAGCCACATAGACTTCAATCAGAAACACATAATGGGACTGATGCTGTTTAGGTCTAGGACTATGCTTTTTCATATTAATATTTCATATTTGCAATATTCCATATGTGATGCCATCTTTGGTACCAATAGAAAAGTTGTAATCTGCTAGGAATGATGATTTGGGGAGGGGGGGTATCAAATCTATATTAGAAATTAGGAATATGTTTGATCTATTGGTGTTCCAGGGCATTTGCAGACTGGGTGGCTGTAAAACCATTGTCCTCTTAATGGCCCATTAAGGAAGCTCCCAGCTACAGCTGGCCTAGGAAGAAACCTGTTTGAGTCACCCAAACTGACCATGTGTCTCAACTCCATTTTGATTTTGGCAAGGACTCTTCAGAGCATGGGGAAGGCCAAATGTTGTAAAAGGCAGTGGCTCCCTCCATTTTTTTTCTGCAATCTGTCTGCAACCAACACCCTCCTCTGGAATTATTCTTCTGGGACTGAACAAAGGACTGGGACCCACCCAAGTGATAGGTGTATGCCAGAGGAATTGGACTGCTCTACAAATTACAGATTCTTCCAGGACTTGCTTTCTATTGACTCTAAATCATTTGTTTATGTGATTTCACTTTGACCATCTCATATTTTGTTTTTCTCTTTATATTAAACCTTTAGTTGTAGTTACTGAAGAACTGGCTGATAGATCTTACCCAAAATACCAGGCTAAGACTGTATATTCTGAGTGATGTGGCTGACCCTTTTGGGTCAGGAGAACCTATTTCTTGAAGGGACCCTGTGGCTAGGTGGGGACTGAAGGAGCTGATGTGCAACAAAAGGGGCTGATTCTGTTTTCTTATGCTTAGTGGGGAATCAGAAGTATGTTTTGTTATTGACTGACTGGGAGACTGTACAACCTTTCACTGGCTTGGGAGTCTGGCCCCTGGTTCTGCAGCTTGCCCTGATATTGGCACATTCAGAAGGTTGTCCCAGGAGGCCTGGGTCACAGGCAATGTTCCCTGTAAGCTGGGCAGGGGCACAGTGGCCCCCCACTCACCCACACAGGCAACACTGATCACACAGGGCAGGCAGTTATCCCTATATCCAGCCAGAGTGAGCCCCATAGCATCTCAGCTCTGGCAGCAGCAAGGCTCATACAGAGCCTGCCTGCTGGGAGCAGTGACAGCTGATGTTCTGTCCCCCCTGCTGCACATAGCCAGGAGAGGACCAGAGGGGGAGGTAAACAAATCTTTCCCCCTCCTCTGGACAAGGCTGCTTGTGCAGAGGTGATGGCATCTTTGGGGCCTGTGTGGGCCCCAGTAAGTAAGTAGCCCTGAGCCTGGGCAGGCAGTTGAGGGAGGCCCTGACAGATGGGCAGGGTGAGACTGCAGGACTCCCAGAGGCAGCCATGAAGTGTGCCCCAGGGATGTAGGCCTCTCAGTGAAGGCTGCAGATAGGAGTTGGGCTGCAGGCAAAAGAGGCCAGAGCTGGGCTGGGAGCTGGAGCAGGGTACTTAGCATGAAAGACTAAGTGAAATAAATTGTATTGAGCTATTTAGCATCTCTATCAAGGGTAAATGCTTTGCTTTTCACTCGCTAAAAGGTTTGAATATATAAAAGCTCCTGAAAGAAAAGTGATCATTTAAAATAAGCAAAAACAAGGTGAGTTAATTTCAGATTCATTTTCTTTTCTGTGATATTCTAATGCAATCAGTCTATCAAGGTCAGGCTTTACAATAGTCTTTGTATAGACTCCTCCATTTGACAGAAACGAATACCATTAGGAAAATGAAAAAGTGGAAGAATAAAAAGTCATTTAAGGCAGAAGGAAAAAATATTGCCAATAGTGTTTATAATAAAAAAAAGGACTTCGTTTGCAAAGTGATGAACAGATTCTTGCTTAAAACTAGATCAGTTGAATCAAAATATCTTGATACTTGGAAAAACTTGACTTGGGGACTGAACTTTGTAACTGGTGCTCCTTGCTACTTTAAAATAACTGAAATCAAGGGGTGTCACTGGCACTGGGCACCCAGGGCATGTGCCCTGAGTCTGGGAACCTCCCCCGTCTCCAGCTCAATCAGGCCAGACATCCAGGGCCCAGCTGCCTGTGGCCGTGGCAGCACCATCCCCAGCTGGGGATCTGGGGCTTGACCATGGAGGCTGCTTCCAGCCCTCTCCTCCGTGGGGGATCCAGGGTCCAGCCGCCCATAGCAGCATGCAGTGGCTTCCAGCCCTGTGCCCAGCCAAGGGTGTGGCCTGCAGCCAAGGGTGTGGCCTGCAGGCCAGGGCCAGGGCCTGGAGCTGTGCCCTCGGTCCCTCCCAGGGGCAGTGACACCCCTGGTGAAATCCATTCAAATCTGAAATAATAGCTTGATTCCTGGCTCCTCATGTGCATCCCAAAAGGGAGGTTCACTTGTGGATTCACCAGATGCAAACAAAACCACTTAAAGGTTGGTTGTTAAGCACTAGGGTAGCATACTGAATAAGTCACCCAAAGCAAGGCAAAACAAAGTGATGAGAGCTTATGTCCCTTCAGCAGCCAGGGACCCCTGGACAGCTGCAGATGACCCCCAAAAGTTTGAGGCACCTTTCTTGTAAGGCCCATTTGGTGAGTTGCAGCAATTATAGGGGCTGTGTTAACATATAGCACAATTTAGAGGGAGTGGGGGATCAGGGCCACCCTCCCTGAACAGGCTTGGACCAGCCAAGCTGGCTCTGAAGGGGACAAAAAGCACAAAATAACATGCAATAAGCAAAAACAAACCTAAGCACCTATTAAAGCAAAAACATAGGCAGACCCTGGTACAATCTTTCTGGGCAAATAGCCCAGAAAACAATTTATGGGAAGGTCATTCCCATGGGAAAGGCTGTGAGCATCACTACACTGTCTGTTACAAACATCTTCTACAAGGTTCCCTATAACACCATGCAAAGCAGTTTGATGGCCTGTTAATTTTCGTAAGTTTCTCAGGATCTGAATGTATTTCTATTTCCCCAAGAATTTGTTAGAAAAATTCATCATTTTCTTTCACAAATCTATATATAATAATCTTGCTTCTTGCACCTTTAATTGTTTGACTTTAATTGTCATAAATTAAAAATTACCTTTTTTATATTCCACTACCAGACACACAAATCTCAATTGTACCTCATTTTGCTCACTTCAGTTCTGAGAGCATTTATATTCCAGGCATATTAATTATAGCCTCCCTATTAATGTTGAAAATTATTTGGATTAAAAAAACCCATAAATGCCAAAACTGAGATCTGAGACCCTTTTATATCGAAGGAAGATATTCACAATGTTTAAAGTTTCCTGTATACCTAATTAATTTTATTGCCCTTCATTTAGGGGATTGTTGTCCCATATCTAGCTTTTGAGAGGTATGATTGGGCATGATGTAACAGAATCAAACCTAGCTCTGTTGGATACAAATCCTTTAGGCACAAAAAATGGCCCTGGTTAGGGATGTGATGCTGTGAGAAACTGTCTTGAAATGTTTTTTGCCATTGCCACCTTTAAAAGTTTTGAATTTCTCATAACTTTACTGAAGGTGTTGCCCCAAGGGAATCTGGGGAAACTGTTGCTACCTAGTGATTTCGTGATTTGCAATGCATAGTAATTTAATGTTTACTGAGGGCAAAATAGGTGTGTATTTAAGGTTGATGGCTAGATATTAAATATCATCATCCCCTTATCATGTCAGTCTTGTGATTGAATCTGAAACCACCTACTTAACTTCAATCTATATTTTGAACATTTAGGGCCTGATCCACTTTGAACCCCTTTTACCCCACTCAGGCAGTCTAACAGGGACTTAAATGAGACCCATTTTAAGGCCCTTCTGCACTTCCAGAGTGTTAAAAGATTCTTCAGTGGAATTAAGAATCTGGCCCTTGATTTGTGTTTTCTCTTAGTTTATTATACCCCATTCATTTACAGGGGCTTGATCATTGATTCCAGAAATGAGGCTAAATTTTAAGCTAAAGGTTGGTACGCTAAAAATGTTCTTACACACTGACATAGTTCACATTCCTGATCCAGTTGGTGGTTGTACATGGCACATTTTCAAGCATCTAGTACAGATGTTGAGTTTGGTTTTAGTCTGAGTGACAGTCTCATAACAGGTTGGAAGTTTCTCATCAAGACATAATGCACATAAAATCATATCTAACTGCTGGATTCAAGCTTATGTAAAAAACACAAGCAAGGAGTCGTGTGGCACTTAAAGACTAACAGATTTAATTTTTTGCATGAGCTTTTATGGGACAAAATCCCACTTTGTCTGTATATATGTATTCTGGAAATCTTACAAAGACAGGCAACAAAAACTGAAGTGCAGATGATGGTAGAGGCTAGATAGGCAGCAAGTGTCACTGTCTCACATTTGTTTAGTAAATAAACTACAGTACTTCAAACTTTAATAAAAATGTTAAATTGAATGAAAAGGTATCTATGAATCTTTTGAATTAAGGCATTTAGGCATGCTGATACTTCCAGCACCAAAAAAAATTGCCCAGGCAGTTCCATGCCTAATAAATTGCTGCTCAGCAAATACCATAACTTGCTCAGCTGCATCATCAGCTTAGAGGGAACACTGGTCACAGGGACAGACTAGTTGAGCAATTGACTGATCTTTGGCTCCTGGTAGTAGATATGCTGATGGAACAATTGATGGGGTGGGTTCTTTCTTGGGTTTGAGTCTTTCCCGCATGCTCAGTTTAACTGATCACATTTGGGGTCAGGAAGAAATTTTTCCCCAGGGCAGATTGGGAAAGGCTTGGGGGGGGGGGTACCTTCCTCTGTAGCATGGGGCATGATTCAATTGCTAGTGGAGTCTCTACCTTAAACTTGTTAAATCATGATTTTGAGGACTCAAATAACTCTCTCATAGGTTAGAGTAGTGGTTTCCGACCAGTGTGCTGCAGGACACTGATATACCGCAGCAACACCCAAAGTGTGCCATGAGAATCTGGGAGAGCTAGAGTTAGAGCTCCCTCCTTGCTCAGCTTAGCCATGTGGGCTGTGCAGGGGTGGCAAAAAGCAGTGGCTGCTTTTGGGGTAGGCAAAGCAGGCAGCTGCCTAGGGCCCCAAGGAATAAGGGGTCCATCCTCAATTTGGTGGACAAATGAAAATGTACAAAAATATAGATTGTTCCCATCTAGTAGGGCTGGAAGCCTAAGCCCTTTTCACTCTTGGCTCATCAAGGCAAACTATCATTAGGATCTGTGCCCAGATTTCACCATTATGTGCCCATCACCTTTACATTGACATCCTAAAAAAGCAGGAGCAAGCAACAAACAGCACAATTGTAGGAATTTTCCCTTGGGCTCAGCTTTTAATTCCTCAGTGTGGCCATTTATTCTGCCATTTTTAAATTTTGTGAAATATTGCCTTTTTCTTTTGCCTTTTCCTTTGACTTTCTGACAATTTTTAGTTTGGCTTTGGTTAGATCAGTTTACCGGGTAGGTTCATATAGGCTGCTACCTATAAATATAGTGCTGCCCTCTTAGACAATTGTTACAGCTGTATGTGATGTCTGTGCTGTATCATTTTTTGTAAGTAATTTTTTAGCTGCTTCTGTATTTACCATTTAATATTTTTGAGGGGGCAAGAGTCTTATAAACTTGAGTACTTCAGAGAATTTCACTGAAATTTGGTGTTTTTCATTTATAGCTACACACTAGGAACCTTTTTACTTATTTTTATTATTTGTATTAAATGTCTAATGCACATAAACCCAAGCCTATATGAAACACTTGTAAGATTTGATTGCCAAAATTTTAAATGTGGTATTTGTTATTTTTGAGCCATCGTTAATTTTACCACTTTTTATTTATAAATTAATGCTCATACTTTTAAAAAATTTTAAAAATGTTCATTTTAACTTTGTAGTTCAGCATTAGCTCATTTATGTTAAGCTAAAGATGATCAACTTACAAGCTTCATGATGGGAAGATCTCTATAAATATCATACCCAAGAATAATTTACAAGCTCCAGAGGGATAGTCATTACTTCAGTTCAGCAAAACAAAAAAGGAGTCCTGGGGTGTTGTGTGGGATGGTTAGGGCTGCAGGGGGGGACTGGGGCCACAGGGAAGGTAGCAGTGCAGGCCAATAGTGAGCCCTTTAGGGGGCCCCACAAAGTAGTTTGTGGCAGGGAGACAGCTCCCAGCCTGTCAGCCAGCCTGCAAACAGCCAAGGTAAGGGCTTTGAGAGGGGCTCCTGAAGGTTGTGGGGGGCAGGGGTATGTGTTGGGCAGAGCTGGGTGGGAGTGGATGTGTAGCAGACAGTGTGTAGCTGAGGTTGTGGGGTGGCTGGTTGGTTGGGGGGTGTAGCTGGGGGGGTGAGCTGGGGGCTGGAGGATAGTTCTGGCCCCTGCAATGATGGGAAGGTCCATCACAGGAAGCAGGGGGCTGGGGGGAAGGAAAACAAGACCCACTGGGGTGGGAGGGAGCAGCAGTGGGGTGAGGATTTCCCTGCATGGCAGGGAGCCACTGTGGAAGAGGGGGAAGTGGGTGCTGTTCCATGCTCCCCTGCCCCTCCCACAAAGCAACTCCTGTTCTCCCTTCCCATCTCCTCTCTTGTCACCCTTGTGCTGTTCCCTACGTGGTTGCCCTTCTCCTCTTTGGTCATCCCTGCCCAGGACCGGTGCTACCATTTCTGGCACCACCCTGCAAGCAGAGCAGGTACCAGTGCCCCCCTGCAATGCTTACCAGGCTTACTGGGTTGTGCCGGCCCTGCCCCTGCCCTTGCCCTGCTCTGCTCCCCACACTCACTCCTGCCACTACAATAACTCCTGACCTCCCCTGTCTTGCCATCCATGCTCTGCTACCCCTACTACACCACATAGCAGCATTTCCAAACCACTGTCATGGTTCATAAATATTCATATTATTTGAGCTAATTTGAATAATCAAGTTTTTAATAGTGGTGTGCCTCAAAAAATGTGAAGGTATCAAGGTGTGCCACAGCAGAGAAAAGGTTGGGAACCACTGGGTTAGAGTTTTACTGCAGAGGTGGGTGGGTGAGTACTGTGGCTAGCATTGCACAGGAAGTCAGACTAGATTGGGGTCAGGGAAACTTTTTGGCCTGAGGGACACATCCACAGTATGGTGGGCCAGAGATATGGATAAGGTTTGGAAGGTGGAGTGGCCACCACTCTGTCCACATAGTGGGAGAAGGAATGGGAGGGGGGGAGTTCCTTGCACTGTTTGTGTGTGTTCACTGTTTTCCACTCTTCTTTTAACCAACTATGGGGGAGAAGAGGGTTTGCACTATTTCAGTTTTTTTACTTTGGGGAGGGTGATAGTATATGGTTAAGGGTAGGATGTGGGGTGGCAGAGAGGGGAAGTTCTTGCCCTGGTTTTGTTTGGTTTCTTTTTTGGTAGTATGGGGGGAATGGAAGGAGCCTGGAGGGGAGATGTGGATGCTGCCAGCCACTGGCTCTGGGACAAGTGGCTACCATGCTCCAGCCATAACTCTGCTTGCTCCTACAGGAGGGCAGTTGCCATGCTCTGGCAAGGTGCCCCTGGCCTATGCGAGGAAAGGGAGGAACCAGGAGTGGCTACTATGCACTAACTAGAGTGTCTCTGGGCCAGATTCAAGGAGGAAGGGGTGGAGTCATGAGGGCAACCACTGTGAACAAATCAATGCTTCTTGGCCAACTTACCCCCCCCCCAGAGAAAGGGGTGGAGGTGGGAGGAGTGGGGGCAGCTGCAGTGCTCTGGCCATGATAGATGTAGCTGTGGCAGCTGCAGGCTGTTGACTAGTGCAGCTGGTGGGCCAGAGGAAGGGAGCTTGTGGGCTGAATCCAGCCTGCAGACCACAGTTTGCCATTGGTACCTTCTGATCTTAGAGCCTAAACACTTTTATATTTGTGGACAACAGTTTGAGATTAATCATGTGCATTATAAAGATGAGCTAGGAAAAATATAAATCACTATAGAGCTAATACTCTGTCCATATCATATAAAGCTTTTTGATGGTGTGACAGGATGCACAGCCATTGCTAAGAATTAGAGGCAGTCATGGAGGGGTCACATGATCAGACAGGGTCATCAGATAAGCAGGTAAGTACTGAATTCCATTGGGGGAAGAAAGCATGAAGGCTCCTATCGGAAGCATTCCAGGGGCAAGGGTAAAGGACTTGGGAATCTGAAAAGGGGAAGAAACAAAAGATCTGGTAGACATGAAGGGAGTACGAAGGCTCTCTTACAATAGACCCAGATTCCTAGCATTTCCCATTCCCAGTAGGTAATCTGACCACAACCAAGAAAAAGCCTAGAGCAAGAGCACATCCAAGAAGGGGCTGTGGGAAAAATCTAAAGTTAGGCTGGGATGGACAATGGGCATAGAGTTGAAGCTAAAGATCTGAGTACCTGGGCACTTCTGCTCTATCCTGCTGAGTCCCTGGAATAGAACCTGAAGTATAGAGTCTAAAATCCCTACAGGCTCACTGTGAAAGAAGGTGAGAGAGATCGAACAGAAGGACTATGGAGCCAGCCTGGAGCCCCTGAATGAGGTTGCTGGATGACTGACTGCCTTGGAACTTTTCTTAACTGCTGTAAAGAAAGGGAAGACTCTAAGGTTTTGCCTTCTGGCCAAATTACTAAGAGACAACAGAATCATGGTATTCTAGAGGAGGAAAAAGTCTGGAGAGCCAAAAGATGGAAGACTGAGTCACCAAGTATACACAGAAAATAAGATGATTTTTATCACAGAAGGAAAATACCAAATGACAAGAATTTCTACTTTAACTGGGACAACTGCCACTATGAAACAAGCCCAGTTTTCACTGAATAGTCCAGGGAAAAAATACCTCTGCCATTTATGTACCATCACGTACTGAGGGAAAGCATGATGCAACATATATATTTCAATTCTAGGTTCTTTTATTCAGTCAATGTTGAATTTCCTGTCTGTTTCTATCCTGATGTTGTTTGTGTGTCACATAGGATTGGCCACAACTATATTATTTAAATTAATGTGATTCACAATATCAGAATAACATTTTATTGAATAAAAGACTAACCTGCTATAAAATATCTCTTGACAATTGCCTATGTACTGTTAGCTGGTTGTCCATACACAACAAATGTGTAACAAAAAGGAGGTAAGCTACAAAATCTCATCATATGCTACTGTTATGTTAGACACCCATGGCATAAATGGTTTTACATTGCCCTACATGTGCAGAAAAACAGGAAATCAGACCCCTAAAGTTCTAAAACTGTCTTGATGAAACTTCTTTAACTTTAGAAATGTTTCCAACCCTGACTTCATTTCCTCCTTCTATTCCCCTCCACAATAAATAAAATAAACCCTAAACTATCTTTTGTTTCCCCACCTTAATTTGGATAGTAGTTTCAAAAACTAATTATTTGAGCAAGCCAGAAATGGCATAACAAAAGAACTGGGTTTTGTCTCTGCATTGCTACATTTGTCTCTTCCAAGCAATTGATCAGAAACTGCACTGATGGAGAAAATGTAGCTAAATTTTATTTCAGTTGAAAATGCTATGAATGACCCACTTAAAAGGCAAAATGGTGACAGATGTTGCTTATTCTTAATTAGTGAAGGTTAAAATATGGAAAAGGCACAAAAACAATTGTTTGTTCTTGCAAACAGATAATTTGTAATGATCTCAATATGAGGTGGGCTTTCAAGATGAAAATATCACCTAGCAACTACTCCTTCTATGTGAAAAATATTCTCATGGGCTCTAGTCATATGCAGTCTTTTAGCTCATAGTCCCTACAGGGGTTATTCTTAATGGCAAATAATGAGCAGCACAAACACTGTGCTCTTCAAAAATTAGTTTTGGTACCAAACACCAGGCCCTTGGGCATAAAATGTCACCCTCTCATTCTCTCTCCTTCTAATTCTGAGAATATGTATCTTCCCTACAGAGCTAGCCTGGACTAGCCCAGCAGGGGCTGAACAACAACACTGCAAAATGCTACCTGCTCCACAATGGTGTTATACTAACAAATGTGCTGGGATGGATTTTTGGTGCAATATGCAATGGTTCTTACTGGCACATCAAACTGGGTGGCTCCATTCATTTGTTGTCTCTTTCTCTTGTCATCCTATAACATGGACCAGCTGCCTGTAGCCATGCCAAGATAACAATATGTAAATAACTTCCAAAGGGAGTTACTCATTATTAATGCAGACTGTTCAGAAAGCAAAAGCAAACAATATTTAGGAGCAAGAACTTTTACTGAGACTGTTATTAAAGAATTCAATCTGCAAACCATAAAATGATCTGTAGCATGCTTGACTGACTTCCATGTTTTTTCTTTCCTTAATTAACTAAGATATATCAATTTGTATACAGTTCCCCAAGTGAGAGGTCTTACTGATATCACACCATAGCTTTATCAGAAGGCCACAAGTTTTTGGCCATCTTGCAGTACAGAGAGGGATTTCTTACACAGCATCTCCTTCCAAATGCTGTGGAAGAATAGCAGAAATGGAGTAGGCAAATGGGTTTAAAAGAGTGCTGAAGGGAGGAGTTGGACAAGAAATAGTACAAACTAGGTAGAATTGTGAGATAGAACTGGAGGACTAACAGCACCCAGATATGATTAAACTGAGTTCTGATTGCAAAGAAGGCAGGTTAACAACTCAGGCTGAAACAAAACCTGAGCTCAAGCTAATACCCTCAGCCATTCGTGCTAGCTCAGAATTAAAGTACTCTTAGGCCTGGATTAGGAATTTTCTCATGTGAATAGAAGTGTACATAGGGCTAAAGCCCAGGCTAACTCTGCAGTGAAGACTTTCCCTGATAGAATAGGCTAGTGGTTCCCAACCAGTGGGCTGGGGCACACTAGTGGGCCCCGAGCATCCCCAAGAGCTGGAGTTAAAGTTCCCTCCTTGCTCAGCACAGCCACATGGGCTAGGCAGGGGTTAAAATAAGTGTAAAGGCACCAGAACACAGTTCTTCAATCCACTATTTTTAGTCAGGCAGCATTCCAGCCCCCCTAAAAATAGAGAAAAGGCACTGGAATGTGGAGTTCCAGGGGTCCCCCTAAAAATACCACGAGTAGCCGGAAAGCAGTGTTTTGGTGGCTCCACATTAAACCCTGCTCCACCTTAAGCCTAGCCAGCAGATTGCTGCGGGAGGCCAGGAGCATGTGAATCTCCCCCTGCAGGGTGAAGCAGCTTGTGCCAGCCAGCCTGCAAACAGCCCAGGTAAGGGCTCTGGTGGGGAGGGCTGCTGGGGGTTGTGTGGGGCAGGTGTGTGTGTGTGTGTGTGTGGCAGAGGTGGGTGGGAGTGGATGTGTAGCAGCGGGTGTGTAGCTGGGGTTGTGGGGTGGCTGTTTGGTTGGGGGAGTTTGTAGCTGGGGGTGGAGGCCTAGTTCTGGCTCCTGCAGTGATGGGAGGGTCCATCACAGGCAGCAGGGGGCTGGGGGAGGGGAGGACGGGACCCACTAGGGTGGGAAGGAGCAGCAGTGGGTTGAGGATTTGCCCTGGGTGGCTGGGAGCCACTGTGGAGAAGGAGGAAGTGGGGCTCCCCTGCCCTACCCTCCCACTTCCCAGGTTCCCTCCTGCCCCCCCTCAAGCCACTCTTATTGTCCCTTCCTCTCTCCTCTCTTGCCACCCTTGTGCTGTTCCCCACATGGCTCCCCTTGTTCTGTTTTGCCACCCCTGCCCTGCTGTGCTCCCCACATTCACTGCTGACCTCCCGTTTTACCACCCCTGCTCTGCTACCTCTACTATTCCACATAGCAGCATTTCCTAAACACTGTGCCATGGTTCATAAATATTCATAAGTAATTTAAGTTAATTTGAATATTAATGAGTTTTTAAATGGTGGTGTGCCTCAAAGAATTTGAAGGTATCAAGATGTGCCATGGCAGAGAAAAGGTTGGGAACCAGTGGAATAGGCTATACCTCAGTTCTGCAGCTCCCTTCTCCAATTTCTGTTAACCTATCTCTGTAGGAGTCTGTTTGAACTCCATCCTTCCATAGTCCCTGCCTTTTTTCTCAGGCTATGCTTTATCTATGGATTATTTGAATCTGCTTATATGGATTCAACAGGAGGTTAGGCTTTCAGTTCACTCCCTTTGGGCCTTGGAATCCAAGGATTACTGAATCCTCCTTTTCTCTAGTATCCCTGTTATCCACCTGCTTCCCCTGCTGTCTATCCAAAGGCAAGAGATAAAATTATCTTTGCCTGTTTATATGACCATGTCAACCCCTTCTTGAATCTCTTTAGCATCTTGGCCTTGTATGCCACAATAAATTTATGCTTCTCACTCCAGCCTGGTCTTTGTGTCTCTCCAGCTGCCAATACCTCCAGTCCTGCCCCTCTGTTGGGGAATATTTCTTGCTTCAATTTTCTGTATTTGTTCAATGTAAAATAATGTGTTAATACATCTGGGGTGTGTAAAATAAATGTGTTAGTGTCCGCCGGGTATACTTACCTGTGATCCTCCCCAGAACCGGACTAAGCTGAGTGTTTTAATGACTGACAGTTGCTGTTGGCAGGTAGCCAAGGACCCTGAAGTCTGCCCAGCAACACCCTCTGACTCAGGGAGCAGCCATGCTTTGCTTAGCAGGCTGTGCGCAAACAGGCAAGGGCAGTGGGCAAATAGCTGAGGGCCGTGTGGAAAAGGCCTAGAAGGTTCGCCATTATATCCAATGGGGTTGTGGTTTGGCGCAAAACAGACAGTGCCCTGATTGGCTACGACCTGTGGTATTTAAGAGGACTCCTAAGGCAAGTGTGTGTGTGTGTGTGTGTGTGTGTGTGCTGTGGGTGCTGAGGGAGTGTGGATGGAGAGTGAGAGTATGTGAAGAGCGGGACTGCGTGTATGAGGGCATGCCAGGGCATGAGGCCTGGGAGATTCTTTCAGAAGGACTCCTGGTAGGCTGAAGAGGACAGTGACGTCGCTGAAGTCCCTGAAGATGCAGGCACTCTTTTGAGCTTTGGACTCAGCTGCAGATTGAGCTCAGTCTGCATGGACATTGTTTCTGGGGCAAAAGACTTTTGTTACAGGCCTGGTTAGATGTCGCCCAGAAGCAGACGTGCCAAGCCTGGAGGAGTGGGTGGAGTCCAGGAGCGGTGCAGGACAACCCCGGAGAAACAGACGGAGTTCGAGAACAGCGCCCTGGAGGCGAAGAACAATAGTGAGACCTCAAAGAGGGTTTCCTCAATCTGGGGGAAGTGTCTGGGATGTTTATGAGGGATCGATGTGTTACTTATTTGTTGATAGGAATACGTTTGACTACCCTGTCTCCCGTTTTACCCCTCCCCTTACCTTCCCTTCAATAAATGTTGAACGTGTTAAATGCATGAATAGCCTGGTCTCTTGCGATTTCATACAGAAAGCACGTGATTGCGGGATGATAGATGCCTGAGGGGTAAAGAATCTGTGCAGGGAATAAGGGTCCAAATTCAAGTGGAACAGTGCAAATAAATTTTTCCCTAACACCTCCACCCCCCAACAACTACTACAATGGCACAGGTCATTTAAAATTGAAATTAAATTAGGTTGTCTTAAGTACCACATAGAGTTTAAGCAAAATAATGTACATGATGATCATATAGATTTGTGCCTGGACACTTCATGGGACAGGCTCACAGGGTATATCTACACTGGAGCCATAAGTGAGCTTAAGGAAAGCCATATCAACACTAGGGTTTTATTAAGTCAACTTAAGCACTTGCTTAAGTCGACTTACCCTAAGCCAACTTTAAGGGCTGGAGTTATGTCTATACTGACAGCAGCAAACTCACTGCCATCAGCTCGGTATTCCAGGAGCAGTTAGCAGTGAGTCTGAACTTGCTGCTCCGGTCCCAGAAGTTGGACCCGGAAGTCCTGGGGACCAAGGGGAGTATGAAAAAGCCACTCACAAGGAATTTGCAGTTGGCTTTCCCGAATGTGTACCAGAAGCTAAAAAAGTCGCTGGCAGTTACGCAAGGAATTTTACGTTCCTTTCATAACTGCCAGTCGACTGCTGCCAAAAACCAGCCCCAACGTAGACTAGGGCTTAAGTGTTAAAGTCGACTTTATTAAGTTGACTTAATGCATTACAGATAGGGTCATCCACACTGTAGGCTTTGTAAAGTCAACTTAACAGAGACCTCCAGTGTAGACATAGACTTTAAGTCAACTTAACTGAGCCCTCTAGTGTAGACATAGCTACAGGGAGGCAGTGATGCAGGATTCTGAGGTTCCTGCCTTATAATTCTGGGGTCTCTGCTGTATAATTTAATTCCAATGTGCTGCAGAGGGCACGGGGCTTTGATTAGAAGAACTCAGACATTGGTCACCTTACTCTCACCTATTCTCTGCCTGGGCATTCAATAGTTTATTCTCCTGTGAACTATTAGCACTTAGATCTAATTTTAGTTGTTCGGTACTGTGTAGTGTTGGTGACCTGTGACATACAGAAGATTAGGATAGATAATGTCCATAAACTAGATGATTATGTGAGAACTCAAATTCTAGTATCCCTGTGGATTGATGCTCTGTACAGAAAGAGACAGATGTTCCTTTCTTCAATTACATAAGCAGAAGACCAGACTATGCACAGGCTGTTCTAGCTACAGACAGATTTGTTGGAGCTTTCACAGTATTTTGGTTCATCCTAAATATTATCATTACAAACCTCGTGCTTAGTCTTCCATCACTGAGTCAGACATGGGCCATTTGAACTTGTTGTTAACACTATCATTTCTATTTTTTTAAGAATACCTTGCTCTAGCATAGAGGTTCCCAACCTTTTTCAGACTGGGGACACCTTTTAAACAAACAAAAAAAAATCTTTGCACCCCCTCTGGCTGATGATGTAATCTGGCCCACACCACTCTGGCAGCACCACTGGGACAGCAGGCAAGCAGCGCTGCCACCACCATTGCCTGTGCCCTGGGGAGCCAAGCCATGGCAGCTATGGTCCCCTGCCGGGGAGCTGCCACAGCCCTATCCCCCTGCCAGGATCTGGCCATGGGAGGGGAAAGGCAGCCCTGGTGGGGAGCATCAGGGCTGTAGCTGGATTCGGCCACAGTAGGGAGAGGCTCCACAGACCCCCTGCAACATGTCCGTGGACCCCTGAGGATCCCTGGACCTCAGGTTGGGAACCACTGTTCTAGCACATAGGGGCAGATTTTCTGGTATGATCTGGCCACTTTTTTCAGGTTGCAGAAAATAGCTGTCAATTTCCAAAGGGATAGCCGTGTTAATTTAGTCCAGCAAAAAAAACACGAAGTCATGTGGCACTTAAAGACTAACAGATTTATTTTTTTGCATGACCTTTCATAGGAGAAAATCCTACTTCATCAGATGCTTCGAAGATGGGTGAACTTACAGAATGGAATGAAAATAAATGCAAGGGAGTGTAAAACATAGGATCAGGTCATACAGTAACAGCAAATCAGAGCAGTTGTTAGGTTCAAACCCTCAGAAGCCTGAAGTCAACTTACCTTTTATAATGGAAAAAGAATCCATCAGGCACACACCCCTGCAACAAACCGTGCTGCCAAGTCTGTCCACATATCTGCACAACAGATACCATCATAGGTCCTAATCAAGCCTGCTACTCCATCAAAGGCTTATTTACCTGCTCATCTACTAATGTAATCTATGCCATCATGTGCCAGAAATGCCCAACACCTTATACATTGGACAAACAGGATGATCCCTGCGCAAAAGAATAAGTGAACATAGAGCTGATATCAGAAATCATAGAACAAAAAAACCAGTTGCTGAGCACTTCCATCTTTCTAATCACTCGATAAACGATTTTTTAATGACTGTCATCAGAGATTTGACTGGGACATCAAGACTTCAAAGAGAAACAGCTGAACTCAAATTAATATGCAAATTAAATTCTGTGAAAGCAGGATTGAATTGAGACTGTGGGTTCTTTTCCCATTACGAAAGGTAATTTGACTTCAGGCTTCCCATGGTTTGAACCTAACAACTGCTTTGATTTGCTGTTACTGTATGACCTGATCCTAGGTTTTACACCCCCTTGAATTTATTTTCATTCCATTCTGTAAGTTCACCCATCTTTGAAGCATCTGACAAAGTGGGATTTTCTCCCGCGAAAGCTCATGTGAAAAATAAATGTTGGTCTTTAAGTGCCACAAGACTCCTTGTTGGTTTTTTTTTTTTTTTTTTTTTTAAACAAAATAGCTGGATTCTGGTCATAAATGGCCCAGTGGAGAATTTCCCTTATAGAGTGGAAATCCCATTTTAAAAATAACAATTTAAAAAAGAAATACCCTCATGCAGAAACTTGCCACTAGCTCTAACTAATAGGGCAAGCTGAGCATGCAAAGAGCACTTATAAACAAAGACAGATTTGTCACATTAGATCAAATTGCTTTTTACTGCCTTGGTTTAAAGTGAACTAAACTTTTGCTGACACCTCACATTATCCATGTTATTAATCTTAGAATGGAGATACTCCCCTGAAGAAAAAAAGCTCATGAGTTCATGTTTCTTATTTGCTGGAAAGCTATACACCACATGCCTTTATTATTAATGATGCAGGTTAGAACAAACACCAGTATAGAAGTCTGATATACCTGCCAATTAACAAATATCCAAAATCATGTGCCTGAGGTACCCAAATTATTGAATCGCTAACATTTCATAATTAAAAATTCATTTTAATTTTTGACTGATTTTTCTAGCAAGGATTTTAATCTAGTTGCCATCCTTTTTCCATCCTGCATATGTAACTCATTTCAACAAAAGGGATTACAGAAGGCTTATTTACATACATTACTTATTTTAATCAAAGATTCACTTTTGATTTGCAAACTGAAGTATTGCTTGGAATACTGGAGGAGGGAATGTTGAAGTTGTAGTATTGAAATCTCAACTTAATTTGCTTTCTCCTTTGTTTTTACTACATTAGAATGCAATGTTTCTTAAAAGGTACAGGTGATAAAAATACCTGGACTATGTGCATTTCAACTGTCTGAAGGATAAAGTTGCTTTGTTGACATTTAATTAACTGACTGTTAAAAATCTAATTTTTTCAAAGCACAGCAGTGTAAATTGGGTGAATTAGGACCATTACTCACACAGGGTCATCTTTATTACCATCGTCCATGCCCTCTCAGTTTGAACTTCTCTCATTATAGATAGCAGTTTAACTGGATGTCCCTTAAAAATCAAATTAAATCTAGTTTGTTGCACATAGCAACCTGACAACAGACTCTCCTGTTCAACAGATCTTCCTTCATCTGCCCTCAGTAGCTGAGATGAGCAAAATTGACTGAAGCTTTAGTTCATTTCAGGTTCACAAAGTGAGTCTGACCTATTGAAATGGAGTAGATTGTTTTGTGTAGGGTTACCAGATACCAAAGCATGGAAAGGAGGACAGCAACATATGAAAAGGAGGAAATTGGAAGACAAATGGAGAAAATGTTGTATAATGTAATATTTTTCTGTTTTGGGGGTCCATGGAACATTTCCCCCTAAAAACAGGCTGTTCTGGGGCATTCTAGCATACTGTATCCTCTGTAAGTAAAAAGCCAGACAAAATCATATTTTTAAAATGCCTGCCAGATGGAGGATGTGAAGGTAAAAAGGAGGACATGTCCTCCTTTTGCCTGACATCTGGTAACCCTAGTTTTATGTGATTTAACCCAGCAACTAAAATAACGTTACCCTGTGAAGGCAAACCACAACATACAAAAGAAGAATGTGGCCATTTTGGTGATCAGCCAAAAGAGAGTGCACTACAGTGAAGTCAGTCTGATACTGTCCCTGCCCAAAATTCTAAACTCCCAAATTTTAAACTTCAGATTTCTACCTGAAACTTTTGTCCGCCTTTGTGATGCTAAAAGGTCAGCTCAGGTCAGAGTAATAGGCCCATTCACTTGTGTGTGACTGTCAAAGAAATGTTAAGTGTGATAATTCATGTGTTAATTTAGTTCAAAGGAAATGTGAATGATCTGGTCTTCACTTAGCATAGCCTATTGCATTACATTATGGATATCCTGTAGTTTGATAACATTAGACCTAAGAGGCTGGTAGTAGTAAAATGGCAAGACTGTTGATGTGTAAACTGCATAAAAGCAAATGGAATGTTACTTGTATTGTTTTCACCTTTTTATCCCTATTATAATGTAATGGAAGGCAATTGCATTATCTACATCACTGAATGCAAAAGTAGTAGCAGGGTATCTTCAAAGCAAGAGCTATTACTTTCACAATGGAAATTCACAGACTAAGGTTTAGTTTGCACTTGCAGCACTTTTTGGCGACAGTTGAAGGGAGACAGGCAAGGTATGTAAAATACCTTGTGTATTGCCCTTTGACCATGTAACTCCCACTTACCTTCCTGTATACACTGTGCTAAGTCAAAGAATGTCACAAGAGTAGACTAAGCCTTTGACTTAACAGTACATTACTTCTGGGGCTGGAGCTACTGAGTCGAACTCCAGATTGATTGAGCACATCTTGACTGACTGCTCAGTCCAACTTGGAAGAGCGAACTAATGGCAACGAATTTGCCTCCATCAGTGTACACATAGCCTCAATCTGCATTTTTCACATGCAGCCAGCAAAGAAAGGGTCACATGACTACAGAACCTATCAACTAGCTTTTTATTTGAAGAAGATATAAAAGATGGAGTCAGGAAAAGATCCTTCATCTCTGAACTTTTTGGACACTCACCGGATGAGTTCCAGATGCAAGGCAGGGCTCTCCAAAGTTATTTTGGGTAATCCTGAGATAGTTATGAAAAAATGGATTATATTTTTACTATTGTTTTAGACTTGCAAACTTAGACTCACCTATTAATATAAATTTACCTGCTTTAACTTCTCAGTAATGCTCATTTCTTTTTCTTAGCTAATAAATGTATATTAGTCTGCTAGAAATAGGTAGCAGTGTTATCTTTGGTGTAAGCTGAAGAATAGACTTAGCACAGATGACTGACCCTGTGGGATTGGGAGGAACCGGAAGTAGTATTTTTTTGTTTTGTTTTATTAAGCTTTTATCACTAAATTCAGTTTGTGTGAGTGGCAAGACAGGCTGGAGACTTTTTAGTGACTGACTGTGACTACATGGTAATACTTGTCTAGTGATTCAGGAGTTCACATGTGTTACTGGCTTGGACTAGTGTGGGCTGTCTGCCCTGTTTTCTGACAGCCTGACCTGAGATAAGCGCTCACAATTGAGAGTCATATCAGACATCATGACACTTACAACATACCTCTGACTAGATAATTTCTCTAACTTTCTCCAGTGTATTCAATGGCAGGCTTAAGAAAAAAAGGGGTCAGGGAGGAGAAATTTATACATCTGAAAGTCCCTTATCTGTATGGAGCTACATCCTGATTCACACATCTATCTGGCATGTAGAAAGCAGTTGACTGTAACCCCTCATCAACAGCCATGACAGACATAAGTCACAATTCAAGTTGAAAATGTGAAATAGTAGATTCTGCATTACATCTGTCCTGGTGACTGATCTGGCTTCTAGTGAGTAAGCCCTTGTCCTAGCTTGACAAAAATGGGACATTCTGGAACATAACGTGATAGAAGGTAGGAATCCAGGAGATAGAAAAAAAATGTCTATGATGTCAAGTTTTCCTTGGTAATATTTAAGCTTTTGGTCATATGGGCCCCATAAGTCACCAAGGAACATGAGGTTTTTGAATCCATGGCCTACCGTAGCATTTAGGAACAGTGCAATTCTTTCAGGGGTCAGGGAGTCCACTGTTATACCAGGTATTTGGCAGCACTTGCATGTAACTATTGTATTTTTGAGTCCAAACCTCAGTTTTTTTGAATCAGGCCGGAAGGGTGGGATCCTCAATAGTACTCAGGAGCCTAAATCCCATTTTTGTGCTGCACTGTGATCCACAAAACCCCCATTTGGCTGCCACCTAACCTTGTCAGCACCAAAAGTCACTTACATTTTTTTTTTTTCAGCAAAACTTCAGCAGGTGTTTTTGTTTCTGCCTCTGAGTTCAAACCCTGCTGCCTCCTTCTAGGTATCTAGATGCCTGTCTCTCACTTAACCCCAGAACTATCCAGAAGAAGATAGGGTTTCAACTGCATAACTCTCCTGAGGGGCTCAGGCCCATTGACAGGAGGAGGAAATAGGGCAATTGTTTAGGGGCCCAGCAATTTAAAAGGGCCCAAGCCATGGGCAGCATTGTGAAGCTTTCACTCAGGGAGGCCAGACCCGCAGCCCTGTCCACACTCCACTGCTGCTCCAACCCAGGCCCTGTCCAGCCCCACCACTCACTACATTCCTCCTTCCCCATTATTCCATCCTTGCTTGACCTCCCCACCATCACTTGCCACATGAGTCTCTGCTTTCCTCCCCCACTTACCTCCCCACCACTGCTCATTGTATTCCTCCTCTTACTCCCCTGCTCAGTCCCCCACCATTGCTCACTGCCTGGCAAAAAGTTTTGGGTGGAGTGAAGATGGAGTGTGGATGGGGCCTTGGGTGGAAGAGGAGACAGGGAGTCAGCCTCCTGAGAGAAAGTGTCACCCACCTTCCATAGTGCTAAACCTCAGCCATCCCTAACTGCGGGGGGGGGGGGTCATTGACTGGGACATAGAACTGCTCTCAGTGGCCTAGAGGGGTCTGACTGAGTAGGTGTATTCACAGACCACCTCATTACACAAAAGAGTTGAGAGTGGGGAAGGAAGGATGTACCTCCCTTATAACTTTTAGCTCAGTTCCCAGGATATTTAGCAGGAGAGATCCCCCCACCCCCGAAATTGAGGAACACAGAATTACTGACCACCTGTGAAAAGTTCAATTGTAAGCAAGTTGTCCATCATCACACAGGAACTCTGTGACAAAGGCAGGGACAGAATCGAGATCTGAAGGGCAGCATTCAACTGCCTAAATCACAAGATCATCTTTTCTCTTCTTTCCTCTTTCACTGTACCTCTTCCAGCTTCTGCCACAAATACAGTCAAGGGTCTTGCACAACAACAGTTTCATTCACTACACATCACTGCTTAATTTCCAGAGCACTATTCATTCTCTGCACTGAACAAGACAGGAGCCCTGTGGAAAAAACTGTGCGATCGTGTCATTAAAGAGTGCATCACAATGAACATTCATAAGGTGGCCAAATTAAGGCTGCACCTACAAATCTTAATTCTGGCATTTCCTAATTTTTGTGGGCTTGACACTACAACCTTAATGGTCTTTTAATGTCATTTTTTCTAAGTAATCTCTAATGTTTTCAAAATGGAAACTGAAAACATTATGTGGAACTGTATTGACTGCCACATAGACTCACAGACTCTAAAGTCAGAAGGGATGAGTATGATCATCTAGTCTGACCTCCTGCACTATGCAGGCCACTAAACCTCCCGCACCCACTCCTGTAATAAACCTCTATGACACTTATTCACCTCCTCAGATCATGATTTAAGGACTTTAAGATACAGAAAGTTCACATGTTTCATCAGCAGGGTTAGAATCCTTAGCAGCCCAGCACAGACTTCTACCACTCGAGCTCATGGCAGTGGTAGGCTGGTATGCTCTAGGTGGGCCAACTTCTAGGAGATGAAGCATGCTTTTTACCAATACTTTTCATGGACATATGCTGACAGTGGAGAACTGGTGAGATTCAGCAATTCAGGATTTTATTTTAGGTTCTGAAGGAAATGTAATCTAGTCGTTACAGACCTTTCTGACCTGACCCCTCCAGCCTGTCCTAATCCCAATCTACCTCTCCCCTCCAAACTGTCTCTTCTACCCTCTGTATTCAGGCCAGGTTTCCTCTTTTTCGTCTTTGCTACCTGGGCACTAGAAAGGGAAGCACTGAGAGCACAGGAGAAACCAATCTGTGGGTGCCCAATTAGTTGGCCTCTCATCAGAGGGGTCCCTGGCTGCTGAAAGAAGTAATTACTGGGAAAATCCTGTTTACACCCCCCAGTCACTGAATAGAGAATGCTGAGTACAGACAGAATCTTTGAAACATTTAGCTGCCAAATTCTCACAAGTCTCTAATAAAACACACAAGACATCTAGTGGCACTTAAGACTAATATTTATTTTATTGCATGAGCTTTCATGGGAGAAAATGCCACTAGATTCCTTGTTTGTTTTGCTGTACTAGACTGACATAGCTACCCCTTTGGAACAAAGCCTCTAGTAAGCGTTTGCAAAAATAAAATTCTTATAGTCACATAACTTGACTGAATTTGACTGATTTTCCCAGTGACAGCGAAAGGCAACCTCCTTGTCAGATTTCGAACCCGCTGTTGCAAAGCATAAACTCACCAGGTCTTCTCAATGTGAGAAAGTTTTTATCATGACAAAACAACTTGCTTTTCCTTCAACTGATGCTGAGAAACAGTATGACAATTTCTGAAATCTCTGGGGGTTGGGGGGGAGCGGGGGAACAGTCTGTGGCAAACACCTAATAAGGAAAATTTTAGCCCAAACTACTGAAGTTTAACAAAATTATAAGCAACTTCTAAATGGATCTTATTGTCTCATGGAATGTGTCTAGCAGCTTAGAGCTTTGCTTATTATTAGGCCCATCTGACCTGAGCCTGACCATTTTCTGACCTGACTCCAACCTTTGCTCCCCAAAAAAGAGAGGTGCTGCAACTCCTCAGAACATGCTCTCTGAGTCACACCCATGTTAATGAGGTGGTAGCAGCCAGCAAGAGCAGGACATTCATCTGCTACCACATAGAGTTCATAGGCAGGAGGAAGAGAACCAACCTGAGCCCAAGGGAGTTCTGGTTGTTTTTCCACTCAATGTGACCTGTATCCAACAATCATAGACAGGTGCTGTTGCGTTTCATTCAGGCTGAAGAGCTCAGTCATAATCTTAATCATTTGGTATCACTACTTGTAGTGCCTCTAATTAAGTGAAGCTGATTACTGAAAAGGTATTTATTTATATCACCTCAGAAGATAACTCTTGAGTTGTCCTGGTTAATGAAAAGCCATCAGAAGGGATGAAACCCTGGGAATATTCATCTATCAAGTAATGAAAGGTACCTCTGGTCTGAAAAACTTATTTTCAGTGAATTTCCTATAGCAGAGAAATGGATCAACTACAGGGGAGTTAGCTGACAAGGTAGAACTGCTGTTATAAAGACTCTTTTACAGGTTCAATGATTAAGGCAGATCTAGCCATATTTGTCAAATGTCATAGTCATTCAGGATGTTGATGAGCACTCTGAAATGTAAAACATATTTAAAATAACAGTGTTAATGCAGTATTAAGGAGCAAATTTGGATTGACCACTGGAGACTAAAGTCCTTTTTCCACTCAGTTGATAGAGCTATGGAAGGCCCTCAAGTGGTACTTTGAGTGTTTTCTTCCTATCCTGAAGGAACCATTTTCAAGGGTAAGAGGATATATCAGACTGAACATCCGTTGAATCCCAGGCCTCTCTGAACATTCCCTGTGCAAAAAGTGCCTGCTTACAAAATGAGTGCAAATGTGAGTGCATAGTTTTTGCATGTGTCGGACCTTTGTGTGTAGCCAGGTTTGCGCACACGCAAATGCACGCATGCGCGCGCGCAGACACACACACACACACGGAGCTTTATGCATCTGCAGACCTTTATTTACAGGCCATGTCAGGATTTGTGAACTACAGATCAGCTGCATGCAGAAGTACATGCATGATTTAAAAAATAATCTAGTCCAAAGTTGCTAAATTATATTTATGCTTTATATACATGTCCACTAGGAACTGGACTGAAATCTACAGCATACATTTCTCATAGACTCTTAAGGCCCTATCTACTAAATCATTATTAAAACCTTTATTACTAAAGGTTATTATAAACATTATTAAAAAGCTTTTTGAAAACTGGTCTTGAAAGTACTTTTAGCTGGAGTGGTTTGATCACCAGTTACTTCAGAACAACGTGACCTTGAGAGTATTCTTCAAATACAATATATTTCTTGAGGGAAGTAGAGTTGTGTCCATAGAAGTGGCAGCACTAATATGGTAGTGGAAACCATTGGCACAAATTCTTCAAAACAAAACAAAAAAATTCTTAGCTGGTCTGCAGTGCAAATGGAGCCACGGTGAAATGTACAGGCATCTTATTAACTGTATTATTTGCTGCCAATTAGGACTGCTTTTTTAAAGTCATCAAAAATGTAATAAGAGAACTTCAATGGACATAAAATAAAGTATTTCTAATGTTTTCAAGCAATAGCTAATCAGAGAAATCAAGTCTGCTTTATCTGGCTCAATGACTTTGGTGTTGAGAGTGTTGTATATTGTGACAAGTCAGACCTGACATCTGTAAGAGAGAGGCAGCAAGGCAGATATAACAGCCCTGGAATGGTGAAGGCCCTTTTCCCTATGAACTGAAAAGAGGTTGCCTCAGGTTAATCAGAGACACCTCAGTCCAATTAAATGCTGCTTGTGACCTTAAAAAAAATAAAAATAAAAAAAACCCTCTCTTCTGCTGAGTCAGAAAGAAGAGGCATTGGCAAAAAGCTGCAGTAGGGAGAAAAAGTATTTTCTGAGTGGAAGGCTGCTCTTTTCCCTATAGGGGAAACAAAAAGTTAATTTCTATTTGGGGAAGGATTGAATACTGGAAGTTAGGACAATTAGGCAATGCACCAAAGAGGGGGATGGTAAATGTATTTCTTTCTTTGTGCCACAGGTTTGGTATTTTGCTTGAGAGAATCACTGTGGCCTATGGTGAAGCCCATCTTGTAAATACTAAAAACTAAACCAAAGCGAGGAATTAGTGACCTCCAGAGTGGAACTGATTTACTTCAGGCCTCACAGGGCCAGAAGGAAGGAATGCTGAGGTAAAGGAGGTACCTTGTTACAATATATAGAATGAATGATAAGCTAGGTCACTTAGTTCTTGTTTTTATTTTATGATCATTTACAGTTCTATTTTATCAGGAGAGGGTAGTATGGAGTTGTAGGAAGTGTTAAAAAAAAAAAAAGTGGACTGGTGTCAACCTAGAGTAACAGCCGAAAACAATGGACTTGCATCAAATTTACTGCAGTGCGAGTTGATGCAGAATCTGGTTTTAGTTGTTTTCTTTCTTTTTCCAACTAGAAATAACATCGCAGTCATTCAGCAGATGGCACTCTTGTTTCCTGCTGCTCCTGACTCCGTAAGACAGCAAGGCCCCTGGCAAATGCCAAACTGAGATTCTGACTGTGGTTTGTTGTCATTGATGATAAAACAGAATCGAATCAAATCATAGAGTTGGAAAGGACCTTATGAGATCATCAAGTCCAACCCCCTGGGGCTTGAATCCAGGACCTTTTTCATATTAAGCAGAGGTGGAAGCCACTACACTATTTGCAGGGCAAATAAGCCCATGGCACTTTTCAAAAAAGCCCACAATGTTGCTCCCGTCTCCTGGACAAAGTAAAATTTGAGTGATTATATTCCACCTACCTACATTTTCCCACTAGGATCAGTAAATACAATATTCTGTTACTTCCATTCTTAAACAGTTATATAGAGCTGCTCTGGGCATGTTTTCCAAAAGAGGTACTTCTGTTTAAGCTGAGACCACTTACTATTATGCAGACTGCTACTGTCTCACTGTTTTACTTATACTCTCCAATTTGTCTATATCTGTTGTCCCTTATCTTACACATAGCTTCTGCTCAAACAGGCATATAAGCTATCTCTTTTGTTCAATGTTACCTAGCGTCTAGCACAGGGAGGTCCTGGTCTATGACTCCAGTCCCTTGGTGTTATTGCACCTGAGGAGTGTGGTCCAGCTGCCCTCGCTTCTCGCCCTTCCCCATCCACTCCCTGGGCAGTCTTGACAGTTTCAGGGCTTCAGCACAGAGATGTGAAATTGACAATACAGACAGCTTACCGAACTGGGGAGCTTGCTCAGGCTCTTACTTTGGAACAGGGGTGGGAGAAGAAAACTACCAGGCTTCTGACCCTAGTTCCCAGATGGGAGCAGAGTCCAGTCACCTCACTCTTCAGGGGAACAGGGGGCAGCTAGGCTCTAGCTGCCTGGTATTCTTGTCAATTTCATGGCTCCTGCCTCTCATGGAGGTGGAATTATGTTAGTGTAGTCGGGCACTTACATCATGGAATGAAGACTGTGGTGCAGATGCTGACATGAGTAGGTCAATGTAAGTTACCTTACATCACTGTAAGTGACCATAGCACCATTAGCAGCAATTTTCTAACATTTCTTCTCCTTCTTAATGGAATAAGAAATAGTTCATAGAAGGCATTTCTGATTTTAAAAAATCAGTAAAATGTTTATCTCTTTTTAGTATCAGTAAAGTCATGTTGCCTTCAAAGCAGTATCAACAATTGTGTTATGCTTGTGAATAGATCCCATCAATGAAGAAAGATAAAATGTGGTGACTGTAAGTTTGAAGAACAAAGAATCCTGGGGGAATGGAATGGCTATTATTCCTGAAACAACTTAGAAATGTATGCTTCTGCTCTTTCAAGTCCTCTTGTGTCCCCTAGATAAAAGTGCAGCAGAAATAATTCATTCCTTAAAATGCTTTATATTTTTCCCTTTTGTGTTCTTGTTCTTTCGTCTTCAACTATGAAGAACAAATGTCTAGAAATTGTACTTTAAAAGAAACTGTAGTGAAAGACATGCCTGGCAAGATATGTGGTTTGATGAGCTGGAAAAAATAATGGACTCAGTTTTTAGTTATTTGGTTTCTTTGCTTGGAGCAGGCAGAGCAAATGGGGCTCTAACCTACATTTTTGCATTTCCTCCATTTTGGTGCCAGCTAGTGCAATAGACTGGCTGCTCACCCCCACCCCACTGTTGGATAAAGAAGACTTAAGTCCTTCCTGTGAAGGATCACGCCCATATGCTCTTTACATAGTACGTCCAAAGTAGTTCTCATACTTAAGCTACATCTACATCTGCCCAAATTAGTTTGGACTTACTGTCCTGAACTAAGAAGTATGAGGTTAGTCTGAACTAACCATGGGTTAGTTTGAACTAACAGGGAACTTTTTAGTTTGAACTAACCACGCATTCTAGTTTGAACTAGAGTCCGCAGTTGGTTTGATCTAATGGCTTAGTTCGAACTAAGCCTTAGTTCAGGTCTTGCCCATACCTAGTTAGACCTGAAGTTCAAACTAAGCATGGAAGTCTAAACTAACCTTGGTGCTAACCAGTTTGAAATCGGCATTCCTTAGTTCACACTAAGCCTCCTTAGTCTAGACTAATTTGCCAGTGTGGACATAGCCTTACAATCCAAAAGTCTCCAGAGAAGCTCAAGTTGATTGAATCAAAGTAACTTATCCCAGGTCACAGAGGCCCACTGATCACAGAGACCATCAATAAGACCGCTCACAGCCCAAGTTTACAAAAAGCCCTTTAAGTTAATGTTGCCTTCATTTCCTTCCGGCTTGTGATTGGCATCTGATTCTATTTGAACACATTGTACAACAGAGGACTATTTTGGATGGTCATTGTGCAGTGTAACAGGAGGGTAAGGGCTGATCCTTTGGGGATGATTGAAACAAGAATCACAAATCACAGAAGAGCTGCTATGCAAACTCTGTTGACCACTCTGAGTCTGAAATGAAGGAGGAAGCCCATTTGTATACTGCCAGCTTGATCAACCAGACCTTGGATGAACAACAGCATGTCCTGGCTTTCTTGCCTGGCCAGGGGTTGTCTTGTCTCAGTTTGATCAGCTTCCTCTCACTGACATCTAGTGTATTCCTGGATGTGTCTGTACTAGTACTAGCTCAAAAAGTAAGCAACTGTATTTGAAAGATATCCATTACCAGTGTTCTGTTCTACCTAATTTGTATATAAAATGTTTAGACAGGGACTTGTCTGGAAGCTGTTTTCCTTGTTGTAATTTGAATTTGGTTGGTTAATTCTTGCTTGCAGTATAAAGAGCAAACTATGTCACCTAAGTTCATCTAAATCAGTAAGATTTGTTCCAGAGACAATAGCTTGCCCTCCCTCCCCCCCAAAAAAATTCACTGTGCCTCCGCTATGTCCCCCTCCATACAAAAATTTCTGGAGCTGCTACTGGCATGAAGGGGAGAAAAGATTTGAAGAGGAGTTTCCTGCTTTTCAGGAGAGTGCTCTGATCATGGAGCTGTGAGATACCCTCAATCTCTTCTGTGGAAGCTATTCCATCATGGATAAACAGTTAGTCATTGGGCCATAGAAGCAAAAGACTGATCCTATAACCTGGTAGTTAGTCACCAATGTGGCTGGACTCCCTGTGCCAATGACATTAATTATGCAGAGTGGAACAGCTTCGTCAGAAGATGTTGAAGGAGTCCCATGACAGAATATTTTATAGAGTCCAGTGTTTGGAGCACTCTCCTGAAAGGCGGACCTGTGTTCACATCCTTTTGTTCCATCAGGCAGAGTGGGGAATTGTCTGGTTTTCTCACATGCCGAGTGAGTGCTCTAGGCACTGGACTAAATGTATATGGCACCTAGGGGCTTTTATCTTGGAACCTTAGGTGCATTTAGAGGGCTGGGCAAAAATCAAGCAAAAGTTTTGTGGGCCTCAGCAAAGCCTAGAACTGAAACTCTGGCATCTCAATACCTTTTGTGAATCTGGGCCCTTGTGCCTCACAACCCAAAATAATCTTAGCACTTAACCACAGGAGTGTTAAGTGACTTGATTAATACTTCTAAAGCACTTAGAGATTTTCTCACAAAAGATGGTGTTAGTGTGATAAATTATCATTATCAAGATGCCAGTCTAAAGAGTGGAGTTTCTGAAAAGATTTAGAATGGGGTAACTTTATGGTCCACACCAGTGTACTGGTAAGGGGTAGTGTAGGAAAAAAAGGAAAGGAAGAGGTATTTATCTTAACAGAAATCTTTTGGGCTGCTCGTTGTAGTCTTGAACTTCTTTGCTAAATGAAGACCACCTGCTCCCCCACTAATGTTTTCCTTTTAAGTTGCTCCCAGACTTCAAATCAATGATAAAAGCTTATTCAACAGGGAATGGATTTTGTGTAATGAAGGAGAGGGAGTTTGCCACATGGCAAAACCGATGCTGTTTGTCTTTGTCACAACAAGCAATTGGAAATCATCTTTAGAGAATTCAAACTAGAATCTAGAAAGCGTGGCTGATGAAAGCATTCATGCTAGCAGATAATTAGAAAGCCAGATAATTTTTATATTTGACTCACAGCTCTTGATGGGGCCAGGGTTTTTAAAATCTAACTGCATTGCATGCTGTCACAAGTCAGTTATAGATGTAACCCTTTACTGCAGTGGACATCATAGCTCAGTTACATTTTCTTTTGATCTTTTCCCTTCCAGCCCAGTAACATTGAGAAGTAAGTCCTGGAGGCCTTTGAAAACCTTAACACACAATCACTTTATTTTAAAGCAAATAACCCTTAAACAGTTCTTATTTTGTATGCAGCTGGTAGTATTAACCTTTTAACTTATCTTATAATATAACTCATGCTATTAATAATTTAGATTCATCCCAGAGGGTCCCAAAGAACTATATATAGGGATCATTTCATATTCCAGTCATGTTTTTTCAGTAGAATGAGGTATTTACTCCTGTTGTAGGTAAACATTACTGGAGTTACACCAGGAGTGAATTTAAATCCAGGATCTGTTCTGTGGAATGGGATGTCACTAATATGCAGATCTGTTGTGATGAATACTTCTTAGACTTGTTACCTGTTACAGCAGACAGAACCATAGCAGTTAGTAAAAAGAAGACATTTTCTGGGCTGAGTCAACACACAGAATAGCCAGATTTAGGGGCTCTAGATCACTTTTCTGTTCTCCTGATTATGTGACAACTGGAGGCAAAAACAGCCTCTGCCACAATTTAAGCAACAATGTAGGGGAGGTTCCAAAGAGACAGCCGTGTTAGTCTAGTAGAGCAAAAAATCTTTAAGTGCCACAAGACTCCTTGCTTTAACAGATTTATTTATTGCCTGAGCTTTCATGGGAGAAAATCCCACTTTGTCAGATGCTTTGAAGAGGGGTAATTTACAGAATGGGATGAAAATAAATGCAGGGGAGTGTAAGACGTGGGATCAGGTCATACTGCAACAGCAAATCAGAGCATTTGTAAGGATTCAAACTCTAGGAAACTACACATAGAGGGAGGGTGAAGTCAAATTACCTGTTATAATGTGAAAAGAATCCATAGTCACGATTAAGTCCTGCTTTCACACAATGTGGCTTGGTCTTGGGGGAGATCACAGTGCATTATGGAAGATGTAGTCTGGTGGAGGAGCCCAGCCCATAGGAGAGAATGGGACTTCAGGCCCCATAAGGAGATGCTGCTTAATGTTGAAGTTTTGTCTACTATCACATCAGTAGTTAAACTGCTCTAGTGATTGCCTAATCTAGATTTATTATGCTGGGGAAGACTTGTGAAGGCGTTTGCATATTAATAGGTAATCATACTTCTGAAGAAGTTGTGAAAAGATGACTGGGGAATCTGCAAGCACAGGAGAATAGGATAAATATAGGATTCATAAGAGACTGAATAATTAACACAGTCTCTTAAGTAAAACAGTCAGCTACAGTATCAGCATAGTTCCAAAGGGGCAGCTGTGTTAGTCTAGTAAAGCAAAAAAAGCAAGGAGTCTTGTGGCATTTAAAGACTAACAGATTTATTTATCGCATGAGCTTTCATGGGAGAAAATCCCACTTCGTCAGACGCTTTGAAGAGGGGGAACTTACAGAATGGGATGAAAATAAATGCAGGGAAGTGTAAGACATGGGATCAGGTCATACTGCAACAGCAAATCAGAGCATTTGTAAGGATTCAGACTCCAGGAAACAGCACACAGAGGGAGGGTGAAGTCAAATTACCTGTTATAATGTGAAAAGAATCCATAGTCACGATTAAGTCCTGCTTTCACACAGTCTAATTTGCACATTAGATGGATTTCAGCTGTTTCTCTTTGACGTCTTGATGTCCCATTAATTTTCATGAGGACTATCACTAACAAATCATTAATGGAATGATTAGAAAGATAGAAGTGCTCAGCAACTGTGGTTGGTTGTGTGTGTGTGTGTGTGTGTGTGTGTGTGTGTGTGTGTGTGTGTTGTGATTTCTGGTGTCAATTTTGTGCCCATTTATTCTTTTGCATAGGGACTGTCCTGTTTGTCCAGTGTGTAAGGTGTGGGGGCATTTGCAGCACATGATGGCATAAATCACATTAGTGGATGAGCAGGTGAAGGACCCCTTTGATGGAGTAGCTGGCTTGGTTAGGTCCTATGATGGTGTCTTTAGTGCAGATGTGTGGACAAAGTTGGCAGCATGGTTTGTTGCAAGGATATGTGCCTGCTTTAAGGTTTCTGTTGTTAGGTCTGTAGTTGCTGGTGAGTATCTGTTTAAGGTTCAGGAATTGTCTGTAGGCAAGGAGAGGTCTGTCACCCAAGACTAGAGAGAATGCGGGGTCATCTTTTAAAATAGGCTGTAGGTCCTTAATGATCTGTTGTAGAGGTCTGACTTGAGGGTTGTATGTGGTGACCAGTGGTGTTCTGTTGTTTTCTTTTCTGGGTCTTTCCCATAGTAGCTGACTGCGGGGTACCCGTCTGGCTCTGTCAATGTTTCTTTACTTCTCCGGGTGGGTACTGAAGAAAGCTTGATAGACATCCTGAGGCTCTGAATATGCTCAATGAGAGCCGGCTCAGGGTAGGAGATTTAAAATCTCCCTGCTCAATGCAGCTCCCTGCCTACTGAAACATTCTGGTGGGCCCCAGAATGCAGCATTCCAGTGCCATTTTTTATTTTTAGGGGCCTAGAATGCTTAGCCCCTAAAAGTAGTGGGCCCTGGAATGCTCTTCCAGTTTGTGCTGACTTACTTTAACCCCTGCATTAAAATCTAAGAGATGAGACATCCCTATTCCATTCCCTTCTTATCAAGCAGAGGGTGAAATTTAATTAAGATCTCCTACATCCTAAGTGAATGACAGCAGTACTGGACTAAAGTTTAAAAGGGAATTCTTCTTCTTTCTTCCTCTTCATTTCACTCCCGAGGAAGCATTGCTAGCATTTGTAGTAAACATAAAAGAAATGAAATAACTGTCAGAGATAAAAGAAATGGAGCATTTGACCTTTTGTTGTTAACTGCTTTCTTTCTGGAAGGGCAGTGCATTTAATATTCAGACATTAATCTTTAAACATAAATGAAGAATTTCCTTGAAAACAGCTTAACATATTTTAATATATGATCCTAACCAGTTATCTATTGTACCTTGTGCTCATCAGTGGTCAGACTTTATTCACTGCTACCCAAAGACATTCAAATCTGTTCAGCTAAATCTTCAACAGAAAATGTAAGTACTATAGGGTCTCAAAGGAGAATGCATTTGTGGTTTGAGTGATTTTTTTCTCCTTGTTCTGAAGGGGCACCTCAAGGAATCTTCAAACACCTGTGCTGGACCACCATAATCTGCAAACTGCAGGGGGTCAGCAGCCCACATACTACAGCTGCAATGCATTTCCTCATTAATATAACCATATTACTAGGAGCAGCCAAAGATCAGCATGCAGTCATAACTCCCTGAAAGGGTTTGGTTGGATTGTTTCTGGGCAACAGAGGAGGTTAAAAATAAATCAGTAAAAGAATTCATGGAAATGGAAATGTTCAAACCATTTTCATTCCGTTTTCCAGTTGGTATGATTTTTTTTTATGTTCCAAAGCTTGTTATTCTTTAAAACTGGCAAGTTTTTAAAATTAATTTTTGAAAACAGAAAACTTAATCTGTCTTATTTTGAAAAAATATCATGTGACTAAGCTGACTGATCAAAACTAACAATGTGCAAACATCAAAAATGAAACAAAAAATAACTTCACAAAATAAGTAATAGTTGAGGGGAAGACAAAGGAACAATTCACACACAAAATAATATAGAGAGACACAATATGCTCCTATAAGAGCAAAGAGAAAGCAGTGTGAATCATGGAAATAAAACAAGGTTGTAAGCCTTAGTCAAATGTGTATATCATTTTTTTTAAAATTGATTAATGATGCTACAATGAAATATAGGGCATAACTTTATTTCAGTTGCTGGGGTTTGTGTGGCTGGTGAAATGAATGTCTTTAACTGAAGCTAGGCATAGTCTTTGACATATCTTGGTAGACAGCTGGAAGATGTTCAAACCCTGTCTCAAACTACTTTCTTCAGTGTTTCAGGATTTCAAGATTACTTCATATCTGTTTGCTTTTATATTAAAAAACAAAACAAAACAAAAAAAAAACCCTCTTAGGCTCTAATATTCAGACTAGGGCACCTAATCTTTCTGGGAATTGTAGGAGCTCAGAACTTCTGAAAAGGAAAATCCGGCTGCAATTCAGCTTTCTTTCTTTCTTTTTTTTAACCCCCTTGAAATAATGTAACTGCTCATGGTAGGAAATTTATGCATGTGCATCAGCAATTGGAGAATTAGAGTCTAAATATAACATTTGGTGCCTAATTATAGGCAACCATGTTCAAAACTCTGAAACAGTGTCGAAAACTTCAGTTTTTGAGGAGCCCTTCCCTCCCCCAGCTAATCTGGTACAAATGAAAGCACTATATATCCTGTTTTTGTCCAATCAACAAACTCTGTAGGAGTGCCTGTTAGAAGTCTGAGTCAATATTGTTTGACTGACTATCACTACCATTAAGCCTTATCTAGTCCTAATGGCAAATTACATGAAGTCTAATGGGTTACGATTTTATTTTCAGTTCAGTCATTTGTAGAAACTGAACATCCAGAACCATTGATTTGTCTGTTTTTATGAAAACCAAAAGCATTCTGTTCTCATAATAAAGCTACTTTTAAATTTTTTTGTTTTTGTTTTTAATGCCATTTTAAAAACAGAGATAGATATACATACTTCCAATATGCTGTATAACCCCATTTTGTTAGTACTGGAGTGATCAACACTAAGACAAGGACTTGATTTGCATGGCTTCTGTCCTTTCAGATTATGGTTAAACATTACCAGTTTTCAGTTTTTGTTGCTTGATCGCTAGCACGCTACTTAGCTCCTAAGAAATCTTTTATATCAAAGAGTAAAAATATCCCATATTGCTGCTAAAGGCTTCACTGCTTCCCAGATGAAAGATGCATTTCTTCTTGCTTCAAATTTTTGGGCTATAGTTAATCACAAATCACTGTGTAATAAAGACAATTTTTTAAAAAATAGTCTTAGAACATATCACAGAGCTAAGTGAGATCATACCAGTCGTCAGGGAGAAGAGAATTTAAACTGGAAAGACTATACCAAACAAAAAAGAGGTTTCAGAATTAAGCCTCACTTTGCAATGCCCTCTTCCTGATTCCACAAGGGGTATCTTTTGACTTTGAATATTGCTTATCAATTTAAGGGATTGTCAGCTGGGCCCATAACTAACTTCAACCGGGGGGAATTTCTTTTCTATGCTGCATAGTTAAGCATTCAACCATTGGTGGTCATTACCTACATGAGAATAAAATTCTTCAATAAAATAAAATAAAATGAATGGTCCTAATTCATCCCTTCTACAATTCTACCGAAGCAAGTGAAATGACATTTGGGATGAATATGGCCCATTTATTTTTCTCTGCATAGCAAAAACAGTAAATCCAATAAGGATTTAAGAAATTGCTTTCTAGTTTAACATAAATCCCAGGATTATGCTGCATTTTATTTTTAATCCAACAACATAATAAATTCTTTGCTAGTTATGTGCAGTTTACTATATATTTATACTGATCATTTCAAAACAATGGTGCATTTATAACAAAAATAAGTATTGAAATATATGCTCTGTCTTTAATATTTGCTTTAACCTTTATTTTATATTTAGTTTTCACAGATTAAAAAAAAGGAAGGCATTTACATGCACAGCATGGTCCTACAAATGAAAGCACATGAAAACAATATTAAGTAATTCTGATAGCTCCAGAATTCCTTTACAGAGCTCCTGGGGAGTGGACTTCAGATTAGTCACTCCACTGTTCTTTGAGAGGTTGCAGACTATTGTCCAAGTTCAACTATGAGCCCCTGTAAGCCCTCCCTAACCATTTTTGGCAACCAGCACTAACACTGCTCTTCCACAAAATCCAAGGCAGGTCTGACAAGATACTGGCCCTCAGTGAGAAAAAGAAAATCATATATAAAATTCAGAGAAAGGAAAGAGAAGGCTAAATTTCTTCAATAAATATGAAACCTGTTTACTCCATTACTACTGGGAAACCAGTAACTTCAGCAACACTGCTGTACTTTGTCATTCCATAAACAATTGAAATAGAACCATAGCCAATACAATAACACAGAGACTATAAAACAGTCAGTGCAAAGCTTCAGCTGTCTTATTTAATGAAATGGGTTATGAAGCGTGTTAAATTTTATTTTTAAAAGATGCTTACCAGGTATATATCAATCTGTTCTTTGGGGATGCACAACTTAATTTTCACAGAGATGCTCAAGTACACTATAGTTCTAGAGTTTATAAATGCTTACAGCTGTCATCATCAGTGGTGCTTCAGCAAGATTCTTTTGCAGAAATCTTATAGACAATTACTAATGTGCAGACAATTGAATATTATGACCATTTACATTATACCACTCTGTTGTTACTCGTAATAAAATGACAAAAGAGCTCAGAAGCCCTGTCAAGGCTGGTGCTATACTATACAAGAAGCTGTACAAACACAAAATCAAAGGCAGCCCCTTCCCATGTATGCTTACAATTTTTTTTCTGAAGAAGAAAATTAAAATTGACTCAAGGCTACCATGCTACTTTATCCAAGCATCAGTATGGGTGGAGAAAAGATCACACTACACAATGAAGCCTGGGAAACATTTGTGGCATTTGCTCTCAGGCTATGTCTACACTTATACTTTAAATCAAATTAATGAGGATTAATTAGATTTAAAGTATTGCATGGCTACAGTAACTTTTCTCAGTTTGAAATAAGGACCTCCCTCAATTCAAAATAAGGGAAGGTCATTTCAAAATTATAAAACCTCACTTTAATTTGAAACAATGGTTAAATGGAACTTATTAGTTTGATTTAACTCAGTGTAGCTGCATTAAGTCAAACTAATCATTAGTTGAATTAACACTTTTTGCCCTTCTTCTTTCTAGGGTGCCTTCCTCTTTCTATATATTGGATGGAGTCATGGCCCTTCTTGGGGGCCATGTTTCCACACCTCCCAGGGTGTCCCTCTTTTATATCAAACTAGCAAGTCCTGTCTATGGCCATGCTAGTTTGATTTGGGTTTCTAGTGGAGCCATAAGAATTAGATTTAACTTAATTTGATTTAATCAATATTAGTTTGATTTAAGTTAATTCAATTTAACAATCTAAGTGTACACAGCCTCAGGCATGTGACTTGACTATGTAAGGTAAACAAGCAAGGTTATGTTCTTTGTTTCATTTTGATTTCAAGTTAAGACTCTAGGCAAGTTCATAGATCAATTAAAATTCCCAGAGGTTGCTCTAGACCTGATTCTCATCTTTCTCAAGCCCTATATTCTCAACTAGTTTTTGCATCTCCCACCAAGCATAAAGACAAACAGAAATGGAGCTTGAGAAATTGAGTCTATTTGGTCAGTTTAATGGATCCATGATAAAAGGAATGTCAATGGCTGATACAGTCAGCCCGTGCAGCTGTGCACTGAAACGAAGTGTAGTTCATAGGACATGGCAGTCATTTACTTTTCTGAGGTAGTTAATGAATCTGTTAACTGCTGGTGGCACTTTTAAAGACTAACAAATTTATTTATTGCAAGAGCTTTCATGGAAGAGATCTCGCTTTGTCAGACACTCAAAGACACTATCTTGGTTTCAGTCTATGCAAAAGGGGGACATTACTGTTTGTACAATGTTTTTGAAGATATAAAGCTGTATGGACAATATATGCTAAACAAAATTACTGAGGCATGCTAGTTCATGTTGAGGATATAATGATCATTTGTCCTATAGCCATCAACCCACCATATATTAAAAGCTGTCCTGAAAATAGACTAATCTATTCCAAGGTCACCAGTTCATCTCTAACTTTTGCAGTGACAAATAGCTGTTATCATCTATCTTAGCCTTAATGCTGAAATGTGGGTATTTTCATAAGATGATGCCAGCAAACACAGGACTGTAATAAGATGCATCTTGACATTTTATTTCATTGGTGACTTTTGCCAAACAACTGTGTAGAATCAAACATGACATTGACATCAGTACCAAAGACATTATCAAAATTATTAGACAATTAGAGAATTAACTAATCATTAAGATTTGTCAAAAAATGTCACTAGAGTTCTTTTACTTCACTGTTAGCATAATGAAGAGATTGTGTTTGCTTTCTTTGGCAATCAATCAAGCATCTGGGATGCACTCACGAGTAAAACAACGTATCTTAAAAAACAGAAGATATTTCACTTGAAGAACAGGTAATTCTTGTTTATTTGAAGGGGACAGCACTTTCTTGAACAAATGAGTATTTTCTTGTACTTCTGAGATGAGAGTAAATAAGAGCCAAATGCTTACTCAGTCCAAATGTGAGATAGCTTCCTGTATTAAGAGGATTTTTGAATTGAACACAGACAAATTAAGACCTATGTATTGCTCTTGTTCATCCTGATATAATTCCATTTCAGACTTCAGGGGTGAATTTGGCTCATATTTAATATTGGAGAAGGGAAAAGTCTCTTAAATGTAGCATAAATTATAATAATTATAAATGCAATATTTTCTGTCTTTAAAACTTGCTAGATGACACAGCTGAACATACTCTGTCATGGTTCTTTCCAGCTAGATGTTTGATGCACTATGAATCAAAGAGGAATTCAAACTAGAACAGGTGCAGAGAAAGCCTATGAGGATGATCCATGAAATGGAAAACATGCCTTATGAGAGGAGACTCAAAGGCTATACCTACACTATAGGGCTCAGTTAAGTCAACTTAACAACTTTGTCTTAAAGCTGAAATTATTAAATCGACTTAGAAAGTCCACATATTTTTAAGTCAACTTTATAAAGTCTATATATAATACGAAGTTGATGGTGTCAAACAGTGTGGCTCTGAAGGAGGCAAAGATTTAAAAAAAAATTTGCACATTTCATTACAGAGTTATGACTGGGTGTTTTGACCTGAATAGTGGACAGGATGGTTAACCCCAATATACCACTAGCCAAGGCCAGGACAGGTAAGATCAATGCTGAATAAAAGCTCACATAACATTGTGACCTTGCAGAGTTGGAAAGAGGAGATTCCTAGCTTTTTCATTTCATACAGAGCACTTATCTTGGAACTTCTAGGCCTACAGGTATTAAATGTTAAACTGTGACATACTTTATATATACAACAAAAACTGACAGGTAATTTTTAGAGGGCATTTATGGCTCCTGAGCAATGCATAGTTGGTCTCACAGAAAATAAGGCTCCTGGCTTCATAAACAAAATATTCATTTTTTTAAAAACAATACTCTGTAAAAGTTTGGCAAAGTTTTCTTGTAGATTTGGTGGCATGCATGAAATACATACAGCTCTGCTGCTGGATGTCCTGGGAAAGTCAATTCCCTGCTCTACTCCTCAGTTTCCCCGTTTGTAAAATGGGGACAGGACGCTGACTTCCTTTATGAAGTGTGTTGTGGCCCACTGATGAAAACTGCTGTATAAGAGTTAGGTATTATTACTACGTAGAATGGTGTGATGTGGTAGAAAGATTTCAATGGCATTTTATGAAATAACCTTGTTGCTGACTCATAGCTGCACAGCTCATGAATAATAGGACGAGCCCAAACTCAGACTGATAACTGTAGTATGAAACTTTTTCACTGTACCTTGTATATATATGTATCTGTGTGTTTATATAAATTAGTAAGTGTACACAGACCATAAATTACATGTGTGAAGAGAATGTTGTTATTGCATGGGTAGGCAAGAAATGCCATTGTAAAAATTGAACATGCAAGCAAAGGTCTGTAGGCTGAGATGGAAAAGAGGTGTAGCTAGGGAATGTGCAGATTCAGTGCTTTTCCAGTGGCTCCTCATGGCAGAGGTCCCCCATATACTAACATGAAATAGCCACTGCAGCAGCACAGCAATCCCCCTCTCCTAGACAAATACCACCACGTGCATAGGGCTTAAATGACTGTCTAACTGGCATAGGCAGCAAATGTGTCATGTCTATACACGCACACAGGATTTCTGTCTCTCACAGTCACCCCCACCAAGCACAGGGTGCATGTGCGCGCGTGCACACACACACACACACACACACACAGGATCTGTCTCTCTCACACAGCCACCCCAGGATTGCTAAACCCTTTCCATTCTTTTTTTTACTGTGTACATCACCATTCAATTTAGCCCAAGATCCCTAAACAATGCTTATCCAGGGCCATTGGAAACAGGGATAACTGTTTTCTGCATCTTCAGCCCATGTACTGACTTTTGACCATTGATTGCAAATGTTAGAAAATCCTGATGTAATCTGTTTAAGATCAAAGCCGTCACCTTGCTACTTGAAAAACCTGACCCTCTAAAACTGCCATGAACAACACAAGGATTTCAAAATGTCTACATATCAAAGACAATAAAACACTGGGGGGGGGTCAATATTTCCTTCTTTCTTTGAACCTCTTACTTCACTTTGATTATTTGCACATAAGAGGGTGTTGTATTTTCATAACTATTGGACTCATCTATACTTTATCTGCTTCTAATTCTATCAGGGGCTGTTGTGCTCAGCGAGTCCTCACCAAGATCAAATTCTTGAAGCTACCTGCCAAAATGCTGTGCTTGGCAGCCTTCATTGTTTTGCCTTCATCTGTGGCTCCCAGTGTAATTCACAATGAAATGGGGAGAGGGAAACACATCTTATCACACAATGTTCAGGTATGCTCTGCAGGCTCTGTACCCTGGAATTACTTTACCACCAAGGCACTATTTTCCCCTGATTTTAAGAGCTGACTGCCCCTTCAGGAAAATTAAGCTAGTCATGCCTCCTTTAGCCATGCCATGTCTTACTAAAAACATACCAAAAGGGAGTGATCACTTGAATACTTCCTTTTCTTTTCTTACCTACTTTGCTGAGCAGTTAAACATGAATGTTAACATTTAAACAATTGTTACCGGCTGCAGGCCTGGCCTGAAATAAGTACCTGGACATGAGTGAGGACTCATATTTTGGGAAACAGGATGAGAAAAGTAAAGGGATCAACAGACTTGAAACAGTATGTCTGTACTAGCTGAACCACGGTGTTCAACCTGCTTGCCACTCACATGTGTGACAAAATGGCTACTGACTTGTGGAAAAGTAGTGCTTTACTTCTACCACCTTTTAAAAAAAAAAAGAAAAACAAACATTTTTAATGAAATTCATTTATACATGTACCAGTTCAGAAAAGGGTCCACTTTGTTGTGTCTATGGTATATTTGTGTAAGTGTGTTTGCATGATACAAAATAATGACATTATCTTAATTTAGCACCTCTCTGCCCTTAACAATCACAGATTTGTTTTTTGTCATGTGGCAAAAATGCTGCCAAAATTGTGGCGTATGTGTTGAGCATGAAAAAACTGTTGGACACCACTGAGCTATAATAAGGGAGGACATGCAGGGAACCGTTTACAGTGGACAAGACAACAATGGATAAGATAAGCCTGGAATGAACAATGAGGTAAAGAATATGTCATGCATGAACAGTGCACAGATCAGGGGTTCCCAACCCCTGGCCCGTGGGCCAAAAGAGGCCAGCAGGGCTTTTTGAAGTGACCCATTCTCCCTAGCTGCTGTCCAGGAGTCAGGGCATTAAATAGTTCATGGTTGTGAAAATATTAAAGAGGGTGTTGAAGAAGAGACTTCCCACTTTGATGATGAAACCCAGTAACAGCAGCATGAAGTCACACCCAGTGAAACCCTTAGTGATAACACAATGTATGCAAAGGGAAGGTCAGATGGTGACACCTACCACCACCACATGCTTTCTTCCCCCTTGAAAAGCCTTTACAGTCATTTTAAAGGAAATGGACCCTTCCTTATGACTGAGTGTGTAAGTGATCAGTTGTGCTGCCTGCTGTAGACGAAGTGACAATCTGATTTGAATTATTGCACTATGGATGATTTAGTCAAGGTCACTAAAGAACAAACTGAGAAACCGTCAAACTGTGTAGAAATCCCGGTGTAGTAGTGGAGGTGTAACTGGGGTACAACTGTGTAAAAGAATAATCAAGAACAATGTCAGGGGGACTGATCAGCTCAACTAACAGACTTTAGAAAAAGCGAAACCAGCTGGTAAGTTGAAAAAGAAATATCACCTGTTGGAAAAAAGAAAAAAATAAATAAATGTAACAATTAGCTTACTAAAGTTTCAGCTAGCTGAGAAACAGAAGAAGAATAAAGGTGTGAAAATGTCAGTTCACTAAAGTGTTGCTAAGATATAATTGCTATCAGAGTTCAGGCCAAAAAAATTCTCACCTGTGAAGAAGTTATTCAAAGCTTAAATATAATAATGAAAAACATAGTTTGGAAGTGATAGAAACTTAAATATCTCTACTACTGATAATTTGCAATTGACAACAAGTATAAACATTGGAAGTACGTTGAGGTTGCTTCTGAAACCTTATCCACTTAATAGCTTCTAAGAGCTTGCCCATTCAGTTTGCAAGGACTTATCTTGCTCCAGACACATCACTGAGTTTTCTTGATTGACATAAAATCAAACCACAAGAGTTGATCAGGCTCAAAAGCAGGGGTTCAGGGTACACCACATATCCAAACATACACTTCAGACTTCTTCCTTATATATATTTACAGCTTACATGGCATTTATTGCATAACATGATTTGGGATTGGCTTACTCCCTGTGGAAAAGCCAACCCCTGTACAGCATTCTGTGTCCATGCACTGGGTAAGCATGGCTCACTTGTTACTGCATCTTATATTTTAGGCTTATTTCATCCACTGTTATCTTGTCCATTGTAAGTGATTCCCTATATGTTCCCCTTATTTTAGATTATACAGACATTCTGTTCCCAGCCTCTGATCCATTTATTGCACTTCCCTAATCCTGTCTCCCAGGAAATGAGGACTCATCCATGATCAGAGACTCATGTCTAGGCCTACACTGGCATTGAGTTAGCACTTATTGAATTTGTAAGCAGGGGATATTCATTGCTGCATGAGTTATGCTTGTCTTCCATTTACTCCACAACCATAATAGCTAGACACTAAATTTTCCCAAAGAAAAAAAAAAACAAAAGCTAAAGCTGAAACTGAAGAATTAAGAGGCTTCTTTTTGCCAGTCTTCCTCTGCCTCCACCCCCAGCTATTTCTTTTTCACTCTCATGAGAGATTGCTCTTATGCTTTGGGTAATATTGCATTAAGATCTTGTTCTTTAACTACTCAGGACAGAGAAATGCAGTTTCAAAGATGAGGGAGGGATTTCAAAAAAGCATAAAAGGAGTTAGCTGTCCAACCCCTGTTCTAAGGTTAGGGGCTTTTAACATTAGTCACCTTTTGAAAACCACAGGATTAGAATATGTTGGCCAAGGAGACAAATGAATGGTTCAACTAATATTTCTTTATGAGGAAATAATATTTAGCTATAAAACAATCAGGAATAAAATATCTCATAGGGCAGTTAATATGGGATAGGATCTGAAACTAAAATAGGCAAAGAACAAATTAAAAAACAATGAGATAAGTTAGATGTCCTCAAGTCACCAGGGCCTGATGATATGCACCCAAGAATACTCAAGGAGCTGACTCAGGAGATATGAGTCATTGGCTGTTGTGGCAAGGTTACCCCTCCTGGGGGCCTGGCTCAACAGTCCCAACTTCTCTCTTGGCAGTATGGGCCTGAGGCCAATCTGCCCCAGCCCAGGTAGGTCTTCTGGGAGTCTTCTCTGACATCCCAGCTAACTCTTTCTGATGCCTTAAGGGCAGTATAGGAGTTACCCACTAGTTGTACATATGTTTGGAGCTCTGTCAGATCCCCTAGTAGTCTGGGGTCTGGTCTGGTCTGGTCTCTGTCTCTCTCTCACCATGGCCAGAGTACTACCGCTGCTGCCCTGCAGTTTCAGCGGAGCTGGCAGGAAGGGGCAGCAGTGGATTGTGCTGTGGCCTGAGCACTGCTGCCACACCCCTACCCTCCAAGCTCCAGCTGAAGCTGGGAGGCAGGCAGAGTGGTCACTGCCCTCTCCAAGCCCACCCCTCTTCTTACACCCCTCCCACCTACCTGTGGCCCACTGTGAGTGGCCATGTGACCCTCAGGCCAAAACCTTTGTCCACCTCTTCATTACACAAAACCATTAGCTCTCCTTACTTTCCGGCCGCCTCTGGCTGGGACAAGGTTTTCTATCAGAACTCTAGCTGGGCCTTAATTGGTCTCAGGTGCCTCTAATAACCTTAAAATAACCCTGCTCCGTCTTCAGGGAAGAAGGCTGGGATCATTCTGAGGCCCTTATACTTTGCTTCTAAGACCTTCCTGCTGCTGTCTGGCCCTGCTGTCTTACAATATTAATGATGAAAAGATAAATATGTAGGAGCTTCAAAACAGTGATATTCAGTTTCATATGGTATCTGATGAAGTGGGTTGGAGCCCATGAAAGCTTATACCCAAAGAAATTTGTTAGCCTTCAAGGTGTCACAGGACTCTCATTTTTGCTGTACCCAGACTAAGTTGGCTACCTCTCTGGACAGTTTTGCATGATATCTTCCAAAGCCAGAATCAACTGCTCTCTCTTTGCATTTTCCTTTTATTGAACAAAACAATGGTGTTTTTGAACTTCACTCTAATTTTACTAAGTCAGTAGGAGAGCCAGATTCAACCAACCCATTGAAATCAATAGGGCTACCTAAGGAGTAAGGTAATTCAATCTAAACGGCAGAATCTGTTCTATTCAGTTATCAAATGGCAACCACCACTGTGGTATGCGAGTCTCTGAAGTACATATTTAAAATTAAACATGTACTTAAAGTCATCCACATTCAGCAAAGCACTCATATACATGCTGAAGTGCTTTGCTGAATCAGGGCTTAAAATTAAAAATGAAAGTACCGGAAGGGAACTGTAGTGAGAGTCCTGCAGAAGCGACCCAAGATGTAAGCTGAATAGTGGCAGCAAAGTGGAATGGTTCTGGTCACTGAACTTTTAAAAACATTTCCTACAATGTAAAGTTGACATGTAGTATTACGATATATGAAAAGAAGGAGTGCAGAGGAGGAACATTTGGATGTCGTAACCCTGAAGCTAGGAAATATGTCTGTAAATGAAATTAATTTGTTTACTTCCTTCTAAAATCCATCATGTCTTGAAAACATATTGCTGTGGAAGCACACACAAATTTTACAGCATTCCACTTCTGCTCAAGAGATTGGAGTGGGTCATTCACAGAAGAGGTTTTAAAAGAAATATATGTATTGAAAGAAAATTAATGAAGTACAAGGAATAGCACAAAATGAACTGCCACAAATATGTTTTCTCACTTGAGTAACGTGCTCCTGGGGATTGATTTCTTTATTAGACAGATTCATATTATGTGAATGCTTCAGGGTTCATCCATTTAGAACTTTAGCAGTTTCAAAGTGAAGTACAACACAGTTAAGAAATAAACAACTATAGCAAATTTTATAGGCCATACCTATTTTATCTAACCTCTGGGACTAAACAGGAAGAAGCTGCTGCATCATGTTAAGAAAGTGAGACACTATCCAATCAAGGGACTGAAACTGCGCCATTAAACTCAGTAGAATTTTTGCCATTATCTTTAATGGGAGCAGGAATGGACCTTATGTGCTTTAATCACTAATCGGGAAAAGAAGTTTAGCACCAATGGGCCTGTTCAGGAAAAGGAGGCATGTAGTTTATTTTATGAAGTCAAAAGTCCAGACTCAGTAAACTGAGTCAATAAACTGCAGAAAGAATAGTTTCTAAATACCACACAGTAGCACCTGTGGATGTTCCAGAGTTGTCAGTTTTTCCTTAATGCTACATTCAGGTTGGCCAAGAGTTGAGTAGTGATAGTTACTTTTTCCTCAATATGACATTGAGGGTTTCTATTTTATGTTATGTTTTTCTGAGACCTATAATTCTTTATCCAATAGTGTCTTAGGCCTGGATGGACAGAGAGACTTACAGAATCATATAATCATAAAAACTGGAAGGGACCATGAGAGGTCATTGAGCCCAGTCCCCTGCATTCATGGCAGGACAAAGTTCCATCTTAAACCATCCTGACAGGTGTTTGTCCAACCTACTCTTAAAAACTTTGTATGATAGAGATTCCACAGCCTCCCTAGGCAACTTATTCCAGTAGTTAATCCTCCTGACAGCTAGGAATATTTTCCTAATGGCCAACCTAAACCTCCCCAGCTATAATTTAAGCTCATTGCTTCTTGTTCCATCATTGGCTATGTCCACACATACATCCTTATTTTGGAATAAGTTATTTCAAAATGAGTTATTTTAAAATAATGTCCTTATTTTGAAATAAGTTAATTAAAATTAAGAAAATGTTAATTTGAATTAAGGAAAAAGCTCAAAGCGAAATAGCATGTCCAAACACAGGACTTGCTATTTCACTTTAGGAGATGGCCACCATGGGAGGTGTGGCAACATGGCCCCCTCCCTGGGCCATGCCCCCACCGAATATAGGCTAAAAGGAAGGCACCCTGGGAAGGAGAAGGGCAAAAGTGTTATTTCAAAATAATGGTTATTTCAAAATAACATGTCTGAACAGCGTTATTTCGAAATAACCATTTCAAAATAACAGCCATTTTGATTTAAAGGAGGTTTAAGCTATTTCAAATTGATGGCTCTTATTTTGAAATGATGGAGTGTGTCATTTTGAAATAAGAATACGTCATGTGGACCTAATCTCTTTTATTTTGAAATAACCAGAGATAGAGGCAGCAGAGCTTGCCCTGACTCCCATAGGAGAACAAAGCACAGGACCCCCCATAACAGGATGGACAATTTGCCACAATATATAATACTAACAAAAATAATACTGGGAAAGAGATAAAAGCTGACATTTCAAGGTTTAAACCCATTATGACAGTCCCTGGAGGGCTACTTGGCCCATGAGGGGCATTGACATTCCCCTCTGCCCTTGAGCAGACCACCATCAGACACTGAGTCTATCAAGCAGCAGGTCAAAAAAGTCTAGTCTACCTTGCTGGCCTGGCCCTCTTTCACAGAGCGGCTGGGTTGGCTCCCTGCCCCAGCTGCAATCCCCATGGGCTAGGCTATGGGTTGGCCTGTGTGACACTGTCTGGGTTTAGGTGACTGTTTATGATTATTTTTCATATTAATGTTTCATATTTGCAATAATCCACGTGATATGCCATGTTTGGTACCAATAGAAAGTTTGTAATCTGTTAGGAACGATTATATGGTTTATATGTAGGTGTCAAATCTGTATTAGAAATTAGGAATATGTTCAGTCTACTGGTGTTCCAAGTTATTGGATTCCATTTCCCAGACTGGGCGGCTGTAAAACCATTGTCCTTTTAATGGCCCATTAAGGAAGCTCCCAGCTACAGTGGGATGAGGAAGAAACCTATTTGATGAGTTGCCCAGAATGACCATGTGACTCAACTCCATTTTGATTTGGCAAGGACTCTGAGAGGATGAGGAAAGCCAGAGGGCAGTGGTCCCATCTCCATTTTGTCTTTAGTCTCCAACATGCAATCAATACCATCCTCTGGAATTATTCTGCTGCACTGAACAAAGGACTGAGGCCCACCCAGGTGCTGGGTGTATACCAGAGGAATTGCTCTAACCTGCAAATTACTAATTCTTCAAGGACTTGCTTTCTATCGACTCTAAAGCATTTGTATGTATGTGATTCACTTTGACCCTTTAACATCTCTCATGTTTTGTTTCTTTTTATATTAAACTTTTAGTTGTAGTTACTGAAGGATTGGCTGGCAGCCTGGTATTTTGGGTAAGCTTCAAGTCTATATTGTTCTGGGTAATGTGGCTGGCCCTTTGGGGTCAGGAGAACCTATTTTTTTAAGAGACCCAGTGGCTAGGTGGGGACCAGAGGAGCTGATGTGCAATATAGGGGGCTGTTTCTATTTTGTTATGTTTTGTGATGACCGGTGTGGGGAACCAGTAGCATGTTTTGTTACTGACTGGGAGACTGGTTTAAGTACCACACGTCAGTGGTGTGGGTGTGGGTGTTTGGCTCCTGGCTTTGCAGCTTGCCCTGATTTTGGCACATTCAGGAGGTTATCCCATGAGGCCCAGTTCACAGCCTGCAGTAGGGCTGTTGCCCCTTTGGCCCTCTGTACACCATTGGCTTCCCTAGCCTGGAGTGTCCCAGCATGCAGACCTTCTCCTTTTCCTGTCCCATCCCATGCTGAGGCCCTGGCTGAGCTTTTAACTTCCCTTTTTTGACAGGGTGTGGGATGGTCATCTGACCAAGAGAGGGCTTGCCGGCTGTTGAGGTAGTAGGGGGCTCCCTTTCTGGAGGCAGGGGTTGGTACACAATGTCACTCCCAACTCTGGTTATTTAGGTCTCATCCTAATGCTTATGTGGTGGTGAGCAAATGTAGAGTTCTTCTACTTCTCAGATGAGTGCCCTACCTCCTGGGGACTGGAGGGTGATCCTCACTCTGTCATTTGATTAGTCATTTATTTAATTAAAGTGGAACAATTTCAGTAAAGGAGACCAAGAGACTCCCATATCAGAATATTCTGAAGCCCAGAGTGGTTGGGGCACTTACCCAAGAGGCAGCAGATATATCCCTGTTCAGATACTTTTCTTTCCTTGGTCTGTGAATTGCTTTCTGGCTTAGGTGGAAGATGAGCACTCAGACTTCTGGAAAGAGACAGAAACATAGGTGACTAGCGAACTTTTTACCACAAAAATGAAGGCACCAAAGTGAGTTTAGACACAGATAGGGTTTCACAGAAGCCTGAGAGGGGGTTTTTTGATCACAGAGGGCCTGAAAATGGTATTTAAGCATCTAAATCTATGGACTGTGCAGGAGAAGGCTGGAATTTGCAAAGCACATGGTTCAGGGAAATTCAGGACTTGGAGGGGGTTGGAATCACCTTGCTGCTTGTAGCAAAGGTTTGAGGAAGCCAGAATGGAGCTGTACACCATCTGCTGGGCTCAAAGCTGCAGAACCAGGGTTTTCTATGCAGACAGACGCTCTGGTTTGATCTGCATGCTTATAGGCTGGTTCTGAGCATCTCAGGATGTGATCTGCAGTAGCAAAGCACTGTAAGCCATCCAGCACTGTGAGAAAAGAGTGACAGAGCCCCTCACTGGTCTGTACTGCATCCCTCACAGTGGAATAGTTGGCAGGATTTACACGCAGCTCGCTATTTTAACTGAGGTTTGCATGGCAAGCACTCATGAAAGAGTTTTAAGTGGTTCTCAAGTGAAAAGACTGGGAGCAGTCAAAGGAAGGCAACAGTTTTATTATTTTGTTTGTTTATTTCAGACTAGGGAAAAAGGCCAGAGAGAAGTGTAAAGATGAGAAAGCGACAAAAAAGGCAGGAAAAACAAAGAAGCAGATGCTGAGCTCACTCACCGAGGAGCAGTTAGAGCTGTGTGCACAGGGAGGTCTGGCAGCAGCTGATCAGAAACAACTGGAGCTAGAAAGCTGGCTGCAAACACCAAGTCCTACTGTATATTTGGAGTATGAATATGATAAATGGCAAAGTCCTAGATCAGTGGTTCTCAGCTGCTGCATCTGGACACATTACTATTTCACCACACAGTGGTAAGTGTGTCACGGAGAGCTGGGGAAAAGACTGAACTTGGCGGGGGGGGCTGATGTGTCCTGTAGGGTCACAATACGCCACCAAATGTGTCACAACCTACAGAAGGCTGAGAACTGCTGTCCAAGATCACTAGTTCCAAGGCACTGAGGTGCTGGATTGATTTGTATAATCATATCATAGTGTTAACAAATGACTTCTCCAATTCTCAGCGGACTGACTTTGTGCTCCTCACACTTAATGGGCCAAATTCATCCCTGAATTTTCTCCATATTCATTGTTTTTCCAAGGAAATGTGATTTTTCTTGCATAACTGATAGAGATAATAAAACTGTTTAAAGCTACAGGAGTGTTCCCTCTAGCTCAAGCAGTTGCTATTCCAGATTCTGAGCCAATCATGTGCTTACCATTGCAAACAATATAGGAAGAGTGATGGTCAGCCAGTCTCATTCTATCTGGAGACACAGCACAGTAGAGTCCATGCAGCCAAATTAGTAAAGCAACACAAGTCCTTTTTTACTCGAGGTGAAATCCTGGCCTCAGTGTAGTCAGTGGCAAAATTTCCATTGACCTCAACAGGGGCCAGAATTTCCCCTTCCAACTGCTATCTCCTATTTCTATTTGTTCTGCATTTCTGTCCAAATGTAATAGTTTATTCTGAGAAGCCAACAACAGAACAAGTAAATAAAAAATGGTATTGACTTATCACTTCATGCCTTTGCTTATGACAGAGCCTCTCTCCTAACCCCGCATCTATGTTAAGCAATATTGGGTTTGTGGATCACTCAGATCAAAAATAAATTATTACAGAACTTCCTAACCATGCTTTTACTCTCTTCCTCAAATTTCTCCAAGATTGTTTTCATGGTTGGGAAATTCTGGAACCATTTATTTTCTATCTGAGCAATCCACAAGCACACTATCACACTGAGTGAATTTCCAGCATATGAATTTTCCTTGCAGGTCTTGATAGAGTTTATTAGGAGGGGGATGAGGGTTCATGCATTCTATCTTATGAATCTGTGTGGCAGGAAGGCCCATTCTGGCCTGTTGCTCACATGTGTAGCACACACAACTAACTTAAGGTATTTTATGTCATAGCAACACTAGAAACTTAGCCCTACATCCTGTAAGATATTTAGCTTATGCAGCTGGCATAAGGTTTTGAGGCCTATGAGATGTAGCATAAGTGAGTAACTCAACAGCAGCCTTCTGTTATTGAGGAACTGGGAATATTATGTTTTTGAATAAAATTATATCAGGTAAGTACGGAATATGAATTGATGCTATCTTTTGTTTGTTTTAGGATAGGTACTTCCACAGATACATAACCACAAACTTGAATTGATATATATGACAATGAGTTAAGATAATTAATATAGGATGATATCATTAATATATAAGAAGACTCCAACATTATTAGGTTGAGGAATTCAGCTATGTACAAGAGGCTGGGTATTAATATGAATATTCATGACAATCACAAAGCCCTATAATTGACCAAACCATCATGTAAGACTCAAGATCTTGACCACCAGACTTGCTGGGCATGCCAGAAGCAGGGTAGGATACTTGTGGAATGCTGCCTATCTGCCACCATTAGGTCTCCATGAGAATGTCAGTGAGTGTGTGTAAAGGTTGGTGCACAACAGCAAATTAATGCTGCACCATAACTCTTGTTTTATTTGGAATCAAACATTTGTGTTTGTGCTACTTAGGCTTGCAAAGATATTTAAAGCTTTGCTTTGGCTTCCATTTAAGTGTGGCCACTGCAGTGAATTCCAAGCTTTCCAAGCAGATATTGAACTTGGTTTGGTTGTGGCTGATTCTGGGACTGGAACCTTTTAAAACCTTCAGAAATTTTTGTCAGTCACTAATTTGAAATTCTCAGAATCAGTGTAATCAGTAGCCAATACACAAAAGCCACTCAACAAATCAGGCAGTAAAAGTGCCTTTTTTCCTTCTAAGATCAACAGTCTCCACTTGTCTTCTACATTTCTGAGGCACCCTCTTGTCCATTTATTTATTTAACCAAATGGCGTTGGCATCATTGCAGTGGCAACTGCTCATCCTCTGGGTACTGCTATGATGTGTCTGTGAAAGGCAAAGCTGCTTTGAGCACCTGATTTTCCATTGCTCAACTCCTTATATGTTGCCAAATTCCAAAGGGGCAGCCATGTCAGTCTAGTTCAGTAAAACAAACAAGGAGTCCTGTGGCACTTAAAGACTAACACATTTATTTATTGCATGAGCTTTCGCGGGAGAAAATCCCACTCTGATGAAGTGGGATTTTCTCCCACAAGAACTCAAGCAATAAATAAATGTGTTAGTCTTTAAGTGCCACAGGACTCCTTGTTTGTTCTCCTTATATAGTCATTTTAAGCATACCTTGCTCTGAGGTATGTTAGGTACAAATGCTACTGTTGTGACTTAGTAACACTACACACGCCTTGGCATTCATTTCATTCTCATGTAATTGAACCCACTTTAGTTCTGGGCAACAGAAAATTGAGGTCTTTTGTATCAAATGTCTTATGAGCCCTCATATGGGGCTTCAACACTACCACAGTTTGTAGTGCTGGTTTCCAATGTGGTGCTTGTTTCCACCTTGCAGCGGCCCTCCAGTTGTATATGTCCTTGTTGGGACCCCAATGTCATCGAGATTGTGCTGTAAATTGTAGTGCATTGAAAACTGTGTTAAAATTACAGGTTATCAATTTCAGTTTGTGAGTTATTTTCTGGTTCCACTTCCAGGTTAGAGGACTCTGTTTACAAGTGTGAATTCAGTCTGCAGAGAGCCAGGTAGAGTTAGGTGGGCTGAGTTATGCCTCCCTGATTTAAGGGAGCAACCTGCTTTGTCTCTCTCTGTTTTGTGGTTTTGAATTCCAAGAAATAAAGCAGTGTTAGTTTGCAACCTTCCAGCCAGCATGTTTCTTTTATCTAACTTCTCTGCATAGAGACTGGCAGAGAACTCTGCTAAGGAAATTAGGATCTGGAGGCCAAAATCAGATCTCAGTTATACCACGAGAATCTGGAGTGACTCCACTGAACCAATGGGGTTACTCTGAATTTAAGTGGGGGTAAATAAGATTAGAATTTATCTCTTAGCCAGAATATTTATTTTATCCTCTGTCTCTCTTGTTTTTAGTCGATTTCTTTCTTTTTAAAGCTTCTCTATTGAATGCAATGCAAGGCACAGGTCCTTGGCTCCCTTTTATATTTTTAATTAACATCTTTTCCGTTCTCCAGGCCATTGCTCTGATTTCCATGCCAACTATACTTTTCCCTTCCATCCAGGCTTCCCAACCACCAATCTGTTGAATCAAATAAAGACTAGGTGAGGGAACAGCTGTATGTTACTGGACTTTCCTTGTCAATCCACTGTGGAAAAACTGTCCTCTTGTATCCAGAAAAATGACTGAAGATGCACACACAGGTCCACATAGGAATTAAAAACCATATCATATCTTAAATCATAGTTATATCTCATTCATATTAGCCGTGTGTGCAGAATATGCCTCCCTAAAAAACATCAGTAACTAATGTTCCTTTTTATATTGATGAGTGAACTGCAGTGTTTTAGTGCCTTCTTGTGTTGATGCCTGGAAGTGCAAATAACGGAGCATCTAAAGATTTCTAGTTCACTCTGTTCCATACACGATAAACCAAAACATTCCTGCAGTTCTCCCTAGTTTTTCTGCAAATAATTTCAGATGTGAATCTGAAATTGGACACAGAATATCAAGAGAGGGAATTTGTTCTCCAGTACCAGGAAACCAACTGAACTTAATCAGTGGGCTCTCAAATGTTTACTATTTGAGTAATTCTCACTTTGTGTCAGAACCTACATGGTGGGAGAGAGGCAGAGAGATGGGTTTGGTTTCTAGTTGTGGGATGCATACTGATTCCCCCTAAAGCCTCACAGAGATGCTCTCAGACAAGGTCATCCATCTCGGGCTGGTACATCTGACTTCAAGGGCAGCTGCCAGGATCTTTGCATATGCCTGATGAGCTGCTAGGTTTGGAGGCAGATCCAGCAACATATTTCATTAAAGAAGAGGTCAGGGAATATGCAAACTGCCCCCACACAAGTGTAACCCCACCACACCAAGATTGTTACAGGTTTTACTGCAGAAGCAGATGATTCAGGTATGGGCAGGAAATAACACAACGCTCTGTCTGGAAAAGAAATCTATGCAGTATATTTGGGAGGTGAGGGAGAGATAATCCTCTAAAATCCAAGCATTTATTGGAGGGGAGTTATTTGGAAAAGATTAGCAAGTGTTAAAGAAAGGGGCAGTAGAACTGAGTGTAGCTACCATTTCTCTGTTAAAAGGCCAAGGAAGCTCTCCCCTTCTCTCCCTGGCTTAGTGACCAGTGCTTCCCCCAGCTCCCTCTCTTGAGGTGGAACCATGACAGCCCTCTCTCCTGTTCTAATCTACTTCATCCATGACTACTAATGATGAAAAAGACCAAGAGCAGATTTTGTTATAAAAATAATACACAGCATTTTATCAACAAATAAGAAAGTCTGTACCCCACAATTCATACAATCTAATTCAGAGACATCATCATTTTAACAAATGACAGAGAAATGCTATGGAGAGTTTAAACAAGGAGATAAGTTAAATGTTGCTAACTCTCTTCAATTTATCACAAGTCTATCCCATGGTTATGTCTACACTAGAAAAAGTTAGTTTGAATTTGTTAATTAAAACGAATAAGTTTGAGTTTAGTTCAAACTTAACAAAGTGAACTTATTCAACTTAACATCAGGTCTAATTAGTCCACTTTGTTAATTCAAACTAACTGCCCTTAATTCAAATTTATTACGTTTGAACTAAGGGTTAACCCTAGTCCACACCATCCTTAGTTTGAACTAAGGGCTTAGTTCGAACTAACCAGCAGGTCTTACTAATTCAAACTAAGCTTTCATTAGTTCAAATTAAGGAATTCCTTAATTCGAACTAATGAACGCCTAGTGTAGACTAAGTTTGTTTGAATGAAGCCTCCTTAATTCAGCCTAACTTGCAAGTGTAGACATACCCATGGTGTTTTTCTTAATACTCCAGCTTCTGGAGGCAGGTGATGAGGTGAGAATCTCAGTTTTCATTTGGAGGGGAAAAAGGGGTTTTTAGCCCTCCAAGTTGTAGAGAAAACCTTGAAAATGTGGCTTGACTGTACCTTGGAGGCTTGTGCACCACAAAGCAAATAAAAATATCCCCAAATGTGTTTATTTTTAAATCCCATGATTTCTGAACACTTAGGGTTGGAAATGCTGAAGGTAAAACTGGCTGGAAGATCATTTAAACTTGCAGTTTTGCAAATGTATGTATTTTTGTCTTTGCCATTATAGCTTTATTTATTTTTTTATGTTGCTTAAAATATGTTCTGGAAAGAGGGAGAGATTAGATAGCAGTAGTATTGAGCTAGTGGGTCTCTAATAGGGTATAAGCTTACAATGTAAAAATATAATAGGATGAAATTATACAGAAGAAAACTTAGGTTGGCTATCTGGAAACATTTATGAACTCTACAGTCTATTAGTCTATCAAATAGATTTGAGAGGGGACTAATAGTTACCACATTAATTGAGTCATTTAGAGTGGTTTTATTCTGAAAAGTGACTTTGAATAAATGGCTTGATAAGGCTTGATACTCATGTGGCAATTATTTCCAGATCGAGTGGGCTAAGATTACAAGAAAAAGATCTTGTCTCTGACTGTCAGCCCTGAAAACTCAAACTGAGATGTGAGAGTCTGGCTAGATTCTTTCTGTTGTACACATTGTCACCATTAATAATGGTTCTTCAGGCCTAATTATATCCCCAGTGACACCATTACCTCTATTCCTTCAATGGGTTTGCACAGGTGGAACAGGCTGAAGCTTATTAAATGATTATGTTGATGACTCACAAGACTGAATGAAACCTGATTTTCAATCTTCTGTGGATTTGGCTCTTCAGGACTGACAGGAGTAAAAAGCAATAAACATGTATTTTTTCACTAATTTTAGCAGAGATGATTAAATACAAACAGGAAGTAGATCTGTCACTGTCATTTTTATGCAGCCATATTAATGCTAGTTTGAATGAAATAATGTAGTATATATAGTTGGAAACAAATATCTGTCAGCAAGAAGACAGAAGAGAACCAAACAGGTATTTCTGTCTCTAGTTTCTGTTATTGTATGAAGCTGTATGTCAATTCAATATGTATTTTCTATGGTGTCATGGAAGAAGCTATATTTAAAGACCACATATATTTTTATTAAGGGTATCATCTGTCAACAGACTTCCATCAAGCCTCCTGCAAATGAATCAGTCCAGCTCTAGTGTACAAAAAAACTAATGTCAGAGAGGCAGAATCTGAAATAAAAATATCATTACTGTAAGAATGCCTTCATCAAAAATCATAAATTGGCTTAACCATGGAATTGACTCTCTCTAAATTGGTAAATCAGTTGGCTTTAATTTGGATGAAGGTTCTTTTTCTGTAGACATGATCAAGTCAGCAATCAGTTCTCTTAGTATAATTTATCTGCCTGTCTCTAGTACTTCAAAATTATTAGTGGCACACTAGAACAATAAGTAGTAAGAATCTGGTCACATTTTCAGCATTCCCTGTTTTGATCCATTTCATATCTCAGCTATGTCTCTGATTTGTACTAGGAAAAAAAATAGACAAATGGGGTGAAATCCTGGCCCTATTGAAGTCAATGGTCTCCAATTCCCGCCCCCCCCCCCGTCCCACCCTGTTTATTCAAACTGGTTAAGCTACTCAGTCTAACAGCAGCCAGAGAAATTAAGCATTTATGGTTTCAGATGTATTTCTTCCTCATCACTGAATAAAAACATACCTTAATTCAAAAGAGAACTAAACTCTTTCAGGCAGGCAGTTGATCATGAATCTCTCCATGTTGCATGTCCTGAAAAAGCTAGTAGAATACCTGCTTTACCCTTTAGGCTACCCAGATCTCATCAAGGCAATACCTGCCTCAGGCACAATGCTTCCAAAACTCCCAAAGATGCTACACTCCTCCTCATCACCCTGCAGCTTTACAAACTGATCTTAAATTAAGTTTCAGCTCCTCTCAGCAACACTGTGTTTAAAAAACAAAAAACAAAAAACAAAAACAAAAAAACCTTTCAGAGCGCCTCTTCCCACAGTGTTGGGAGAAGGTTACCAAGACACTGTATCAGTGTGAGACAAGCTGACAAGTTGGATGAAGTCATATCTTTTATTGAGCCAGCATCTGTTAGTGAAAAAGACGTATATAAGTGTGGTGTTCAGCAGCTGTCTCCCAACAGAGGTGAACGAGGGCCCCTCCATATGTTTCAGAGAGCAACAGGATATGGCTGGCTGCAAGCCCAGCTGTGGGCTCAAATTCTTCAGCAAGAGTTAAGCTCATCTACTTGTGATAGCCCTATGGTAAGTTTTAGTGCAGGGGTAGGCAACGATTGCCATCCCCCATGCCACCCTACCCCCTGAACCCTCAGCAGGTCCCAGGGACAGGAGCTGTGCGCTCCTTTTCTCTGCTGACCCTGTGTGTCAGCTGGGGAGTGGGGCCAGCAGGGTACAGGAAACTCACAGCAGGGCCAGTGGCAGGAGCAGTCCAGAAGCCCTGCATGCCACTATGCATAGACTTGTGTGCCAGGTTTGGCATGCATGCCAGAAGTTGCCAACCCCTGTTTTAACAGAAAGGTGCTGAACTATTAGGCTATGTCTACATTTGAATAGGAGATGTGATTCCCAGCTCACTTAGATGTACTCATGCTACCTCTGCTTGCACTGGTGCCTCAAACTAAAAGCAGAGCCACCGTGGCATGAGTGGCAGCTTGAGCTAGCCACTCAAGGACATGCCTACTCAGACGTACTTGATCAGCTAGCCCAACCATCTTCTCTTGTTAACAGCATGGCAACTTTTAGCATGCTAGTTCAAGCAGAGCTAGTGTGGGTTCACCTATGCCACCAGAGCAATCATTGCCCCAACTCAAATGTAGACAGAACTTTGGATGAAGTGTTAAAATGTGATCCTACTAGCCTCTTTCTTGGAGCTGATCCTGTACTAGCCAGAGGAAAACTTCATCTGATGTCAAGGAGAGGAGGGGGGAGAAAAAGAGTGGAGGTAAATTCTTTTTTTCAAGTTTTCTGTCTCAGTGAACCAGTTTTGAATGTAGTGTCCATGAGCTATTGCTGAGCTCCTAAAGGCTGCTCGGTTGGCTTATATAGTCATTGTACAATCAATGCCTAGAATAACTCTTTATTTTGTAGAACACTTTGAAGTATATTAAATATGAAAGCCATCTGAAAAGCAAATTCTCTTTCAATATAAAGAAACATGACTTTTTTCTTCTGCCTAACATCCAAAATTCTTTGAAATCCCCTCCTTTTTTTTTTTTTTTTTGCATAAATTCTGAGTGAGAAATGAGAAAATGAAGGTAAAGAATTAGTCTCTTCATTGGGAACCAGAGTTGCAATATAGTCTGAAATTATGTTTCATATACCTACTTGAAATTATATAGTTTTTATAAGCGTAATAATCTCTTAGTCATCAAACACGCAAGGCTGCGACCTGGTAAAATATTACAGAAATCTGAAGAGACATGAAATTGTGTGTTTCAGACTTTTATTATAATCTGAGTCTATTCAGTTATAACAAAATAGAAAAAACATTTTACAGTAAATTCTGTTTCATTTTAAACTGCACTGAAAGTGTTTTCAGTTTGGGGATTGGTTTTTATTTTATTTATTTATTTATTTATGTAATATAGTCTTCACAGTGATAGCGCTTACATAAAAATGTAGCTGCCAAGAAGGGAAGAATTGAAGTTGGAAGAGAGAGAGAGAGAAAGAGTGGGAGGTGGTAGAAGACAAGGGAAGGAAGGATAGGAGAGAGAAGGAGGGTCTAGCAGGGTGGCTGGATTCTTCCACAGACTCACTGCATTATGAGGGATGAAAATACTACATTGGCCTGCTAACTTAGAGTGGCAGATTCAGCATATTTATCCAACAGTGAAGAAAAAGAGAAGTAGAAGAGGGAGAAGGAACGGAAAAGAAAAACATTTTTATAAGATAAGAAATCTCTTAATGTTACATATAAATAATCCATGGAATTTGTCACGAGAGATATTATTGTAAGGGTCTGGGGTGTAGGTGGTCTGGTCTATCATTTACATGTGGGCTGTGGGCTGTCTTCTAGGGTCAATACCCAGCAAACTGGAATTGAAGGAGTCACAAGAGCTGGGTCCTGTAGGCAAAAGTCAAAGTCAGGTCAGGGTTGCAGACTGGAGATTGGAGATAATTCAAGGCAGGAATCAGGAGGCAGGAATTAGTATTGGAGTATAGCTGGAGTCAGAGACCAGGGGATCAAGCAAAGTCTGGCATTGCTGCAGGCCAAAGTCTGTATGATTGTATAGGCAAGTTCCCAGAGCAACTCCTGAGCTTAAATAGGTCATTTGGCCATCCAGAGGGTTGCAAGGAATGGTGTCTTGAGCAGAGCTTTCTGAAGCACCTACTCTCCACAGTGCCTCCTAATTGTGCCTCAGCATATCCAACCCCTCCCCCCACCAGTGGTTCTATGGGGATATCAACTGTCCCAAGCACTGCAGTGGCCTAGTGAAAATAGCACGACAAGGGTTATTTTTATCCATCTTCATGTTTTCAGAGTGTAATAATCACAAATTTGGTTCTGAAAGAATTTTTTTTGCCATTTGGGTGTGTTACCCCTTCCTGTGAACCAGCCAGCATTGGTCATCCTCAGGAGATAGTACTGAATGAAAGGAATCTTGTCAAAGATATTTTTCTGTAACCATTATTTCAAAATAACACTTTTGCCCTTCTCCTTCCCAGGGTGCCTTCCTTTTAGCCCTTATTGGGTGGGGGCATGGCCCAGGGAGGGGGCCATGTTGCCACACTTCCCATGGTGCCCCTCTCCTAAAGTGAAATAGCAAGTCCTGTCTTTGGACATGCGATTTCACTTTGAGCTTTTCCCTTAATTCGAATTAACTTATTTCAAAATAAGGACTTTATTTCGAAATAACTCATTTCGAAATAACTTGTTTTGAAATAACAGTTTACGTGTGAACATAGCCTTAGGCTATGTCTCCACTGCCAAATTAGTCTGGAATAAGCAAGCGTAGTCCAGATTGATTTAGCCCTTGGCCACACTAGGCTTTGCCTAGTCCAAATTAAGAAATTTCTTGGTTCAGACTAGGCAAAGCTTAGTCCAAACTAGTAAGATCCAATGGTTAGTTTGGACTTGCCACCTTAGTTCGAACTTTAGTTCCAACCAAGCGTGGGCAAGACCTAAACTAATAGTTAATTCGAACTTAAAAAATTCAAACTAACCCATTAGTTCAAATTAGCCGTATGTTCTAGTTTGAACTAAAACTTTAGGACAAACTAAAAAGCCACGGTTAGTTTAAACTAGCCCCAGGCTAGTTTGGACTAACCTCAGGCTTCTTTAGTTTGGACTAGCAAGTCCAAACTAAAATGTCAGGTTTTAGGAGCTTTAGGAGCTACAGAATTACAGACTGACCCATGGAAATTCCGACTGCTATATAGATGACATTTACTGCCACTTGCTTTCTTCAACTCTACAGTATAGTTCACATGTCATGATTGCTGCTTTTTTATTCCTTATCTCCCTCATCAGTCTTGCCAGTTACTAGCAATGATTAAAGTGTTTTATTTCATGCTTCAATTCAAACTTCTAGCTTTTCTACCTTTAGATATATAATCTATTTATTTATCGTCCTATCAAACTCTCCACACTATTAAGCTTTTCTCTTTTTCTCCTTATTCTAATATCTTAATTTTGAGTTGAATTTTAACTAGCATTCAGGGGATTTCTAAATTTTCATGAAAACTCTGCATCTTATGAAAGCCATAAAGAACTGTAGAACAGTAACTAACTGATGTAACAGTCAGATCTGATCTTTTGATTTATACTTCCCTGCATTTGTCTTCCTCCCATTCATCCGTACTTCTCCATCTTCAGGCATAAGTGGGATTTTCTCACATGAAAGCTCATGCCATAAATACATCTGTTAGTCTTTAAGTGCCACAGGACTCCTTTCTTCTTTTGCTGAACTAGACTAACATGGCTGCCCCTCTGGAACTTGGCCAAATGTCTTAGGTACACACTGTGTGCTTACTGACCCTTGCCACTGGAGCTATTTAGGATTGATTTGATTTATATGCTTAGCACCCAGTGGGGTGGCCGCAACCAGGGCGGCCCATGCCGCGCCCTGCTGGGGGCGCTGCGGCCACCCCGCCCTGGCTGCAGGCCCCCGAGCTGGTGGCGGGGGGAGCTGCGGGGCTCGCAGCCACTGCCGCCACTGAGCCCAGGGCCTGAGGGGCTGGCGGGACCAGGCTCCCCGTGGCTGCAGCCCCCGCGGCGGGGAAAAGCCAGGGCCCCGGTACCCTGCCGCGGGGTTTGCCACCAGCCCTGGCGGCAGGGAGAGCCGGGCACCCCTGGACCCCACTGTGGGGTTTGGGAGCAGCCCCGGCAGCGGGCAAAGTGGGGAGCCCCTGAACCCTGCCCAGGGCTTCTGAGCCGCCCCAGCGGCGGGGAGAGCGGGGCACCGGCACCCCTCTGCAGGGCTCCCCGCTGGTCTTGGGGGCAGCCCCCCGTGCCCTGCGGCTTGACTCCCCTCAGCACCTTGGACAGGGTGCTGAGGGGGTGGCCTTTCCTCCCAGGGTGCTAAGCACCCTGGGAGGAATTTCAAATCATGTTGTTTTTTCGAAATAAAGGTTTTAATAAGTCATTTCGGAATGACTTATTTCGAAATAAAACCTTGTGTGTAGACATAGCCATTAAGGTCAGTGGCAAAGCTCTGACTGAATTCTCTGGGGCCAGGATTTAACCATTTATTGTATTTATTACATCAAAAGGCATCATCTGGAAGACTAGAGGAAAACAACATCTACAAACCTGGAGTTTTATATATGTTTGAGGAGTGCGTGAAAGAAGTGATGTTCTTTACAACAGATGTTTTATTTTGAAGAAACTAAAAGGTTTATATATCTACAGTGACTGGGGGTTAAGTTCACTGTCGGCAGTATTGCAGACAATGACCTAGTTGAGTTTTCATTTATCCCATATTATGCAATAGTAATTAAAAGGTACAATTGAAAGGGGGAAGTCTAAAAATAACCACTTAGAAAACTGAATCCCAGATGGAAAAAAAAATCTTAATGCTCCACTTCAAACCATGGTTGTTATTTCCACGTGATATAGCACTAATTACTGCTACAAAGTACCATTGACCCTGACTGCCTGCATTGCTTCCAACACAGAGAAAAGAAAGTCATTGAAATTATTCAAGAGCTTTAAGCCATCCATTAACACTGTTTTATTTTGAACTGTACCTATAATGTGGGTGACCATAATGCTGGTACAGAATGAGTATTTTTAATGTATTTCCAGTATATCACTATAAACTCTATATATAAGAACTTAGAGTTCAGATACATTTCCCATTTTCTCATCTGAGAAGCTCATATGTAAAGTAAACTCTATTGACTATACCTGCAGGAGGAAGATTGGCCATGAGAGGGACTGCTATAGCTGTTTAGCTCAGGTGAATACAGTTGACTTGGACACATCACCACCAGCTGTCTGACTCTGTAGGTACTGAAAATTAGAAATTGAATTATGCATAATCCCCCTCCACTGGGACAAAGGTCAGATTTTGAAATAGTAAAGTATCTGTGTTATGCTTTGAACTGTCAAGTTTGAAAATCAGCCATTTGCTACAGTCAGAAGTTCAAAAGTGAAGATTGTTGAGAAAAGTACAGATTATAGTGAATTTGTCAGGGAATATTGTTGCTAAGTAATGAAAAACAAAGGAATAACTTGTCACTTTTGCTGTATCCCAGTCCATGTGTCAGCTCTGCATTCAGTAAATTGGGTCTTTTGAGAAGCTCCAGCTCTGTGTGTTTGAATGGTGTTGGAGTACTAATGTGCTATTTCTGTTGACACTTCATGCCAAGAATAAAGTTAGAATTCAGGAAATCCAAGCCAAGGTGTCACACCCATAAAGTCCAATTTTTCTGAATACTCATGCTCCAGGAGCACATATTTTTCTTCAAAGGAAGGTAGTTATTTTCTCCTTGCTGTACAAGATGTGTTGTATTGTTGCAAGTAAAATAAAAAATATTTATAAATTAACAGGCCACATATGTGGTACAGGAGGTAGAAGCATCAGGGTAGCATTGCTTGTCAGAACATTTCTAAAAAAAAAAAAAATCTGGGTAAAAATTTTGCAATTCACCTTGCCCCTAATTTTGACCAATCACTGGGGAGTAGGACCATTTTTAACATTTGTCCTTCTTAACCTACTTAGTCATCTCTTGTATGGCTTTGGTGAAACTTTAGGTTTTTTAGATTTTTTTTAATACACTTTAAGGGTTTCTTTTGATCCAGATATTTCAATTCATGTGCAGCATGTTTTGAGAGGGTTCTGTGCTTTGTTGCTATGTAGCCAAGGCTATGGAGATAATTAAGGCCAAAGACTTTTATAAATTTACTTAGAAAATTGGTAAGAATTTATATTCTTGTAGGAAGGATAGCAAAACAGGGTGGCTTTAATAAAATCTGAATAAATCTTAAAATGGCTTCTATACACAGTGAGATGAGGGGCATAAATCCTGTGCAGCCAGTGTGCTGGGATGAGGCATGCAACCAACCAGCTGGGTTTAATTAAAATTTCCCTGTAGAGTCTTGGCTCACAGCTCTCTGGAAAAGATTTACATATAGATTTTTAAACGTTCTTAGGTGCTGCTCTGCCCAGCATTTCAAGGCCTAACTGAAAGGCAGTGGGGCTTAGGCTGCTAAGTACTCAAATCATTTTAAAAAATGTGATTTAACTAAGTCACCCTGGACCAGATTTCTGAAGAGGTGAAGGTGCTTAAAGAAGCAGAATGGAAATTAGGCACCTAGGCACTGTTGAAAACCCCACTAGGTGCCTATCTGCATCTTTGAGCACCTATATATCTTTAAACCTCTGGACCTTAAGGCTCTTAAATTGAAGATTCTTGTTAGTGTTTGGGCTGAGGGCAGCACTGTATGAATAGACAGTTACTGATCACTTAAAAGTAAAACCTCAACATTACAAGCATCTCAGGCATGGCAGATGTTCGTGACTCTGAACAAAACATTATAGCTATTCTCTCCAAAGTTTACAGCTGAACATTGACATAATACAGCTTTGGAATGTTACTATGAAGAAGAAAAATGCTAACCCCAACTCAACACTCTACCCTCCTTCCTCCATTTCCCCTGTCCCCTCCTCATCTCCCTTGCTCTGCACTACTGCAGGCACTCACTATTGTACAGAAAGCAGGATGGTGGCCATGCAGGGCACTCAGCACACATAGAGGGGGAAGACAACAGGTAGCAGAACCTAGGAAACAGCATCCATCTGCAAGGGTAGGGAACCAGAGTGACTACCTTCCCTCACTAACAACAGAAGCGACTCCCTCCCACCCCATCTGCTCCCCATCTGGACCCAGCTTGCAGGGAGAGGGGCCAAGCAAGGCAGAGACATGGCAGGGATAGGCACAGTGGTGGAATGACAGAGCATCCCTTCTGCCAGGCATGCAATATCAAGTCAAATGTCATAGAGAAGTCTAAATACATTACATCAACACTACTACATTTATCAACTAAACTTGTAATCTCATAAGAAAACAGATATCAAATTAGTTTGACAGGATCTATTTCCCATAAACTCCTGCTGATTTGCATTAATTATATTACCCTCATTTAATTCTTTATTAATGTGACCCATATTAGCAAATTATCTGAACCGTCTGATTTAAAAATATCTAACTTCAGTAGTGTCTGTTTAACATCCTCCAGACATAGTCGAATGGAAAGATCTTCTTCACCACATGATGAGACTATATCATCTGTTTCCCCCCTCCAGGTATTATAAACATTATTCTTGAGAGCCTGTGGGATAAATTCTGCACTGATTTAGACCCTGTCTAACCTCATTAGCCATTCATTAGAGACTAGTGCAGGGGAGGTCAAACTGTGACTCATGAGCTGTAAGAGGCTCTTTTACTGGTAAAGTGTAGCTTGCAGAGCCTCCTATACCCACTCAACACCTATTCTCCACTTGCCACTCTTGGGGTTGGAGGGGAGCTCAGGGCTTCTGCCCTACGATGGACTAGAGCTTCAGCCCAGCAAGGATGAGGGTCTGGGAGCTTCAGCTTCACGGGGCACATTTGCTGGGCTTGGAGCCTTCAGCCCTGCAGGTATGGGGGTCTCAGGGTTTCTACCCTACCTCTGGGAGACACCTGCTGGTCTTTCAGCTCCACTCCTGTTGTATGTGGCTCAGAGGGTCAGTAAGTTTGACCACCTCTGGACTAGTATTAACTCCTGTTCGTCTAGATAGCATCTGTTTAATGCCACATTTGGCATAATAGATAGATATAAAAAGCACTGATTAGCTGCTGAATATCAGAAACATCAGTGCTTGATGGTCATCAAGCAATACAGACCAACTGAGTAATATAGGCCCAAACTTTCAAAGTGATTGAGGTGTTGCTGTGCTCAGCATCAAAAGGCCTTGATGACTTAGACTTCTAAGTCCCATTTTTAGACATGACTGAGGGCCAAATATTTAGGTACCGAGGTAGGATTTTCAGATGTGCCAGACATCTACACTCCCATTGATTTCACTAGGTGTTGAGGCTGAAACACCTTTAAAAAATTTGAACCTGAGATTCTATTCTGTTGTAATTTATACTTTTTTGAGATTGGGCAAAATGTAAGTTAAAACAGAATTGGCAGTGAGAGTCCTGTGGCACCTTATAGACTAACAGATTTCTTCAAGCATAAGCTTTTGTGGGCAACAACCCACTTCATCAGATGCATGAAGTGGAAACTACGGTGGAGAGGTGTATATACACAGGTCAGAATGGAGGAGGGCAAGTGTTAGCAAAGTCAGTTCAGAGAGCAGATGGGGCCCATTCACACAAGTAGATCAAAGGAAGAGAATGTGTGAACAGATGAATCACTTTTTGTAAATGTGCTAACCATTCTAAGTCTCTATTGAGACCCAGCGTGATAAAGTCAAACTTGCAGATTAGCTCCAACTCTGCCCTTTCATGCTGAAGTCTGTTTTTGAAGTTTCCTTTTCAAAGTATGGCAACTTTTAAGTCTGCTACTGAGCATCTAAGGAGCTTGAAGTGTTCTACTGGTTTATGGATGTTGCCATTTTTTATGTTTGATTTGTGTCCATTTATCATTTTACACCAGGACAGTCCGGTTTGCCCAATATACATGGCAGAGGGGCACTGTTGGCACATGATAGCTTATACCACATCAGTGGATGTGCAGGTGAATGAGCCACAGATGTTATGGCTGATGTGGTTGGGGCCCATGGTGGTATCCCTGGAGTCAATGTGTGAGCAGAGTTGGCAATGGGGTTTGTTGCAGGGATAGGTTCCTGCATTGGTGTTCCTGTTGTATGGCATTCAGTTGCTGGTGAGTATTTGCTTCAGGTTGGGAGGCTGTCTGTAAGCAAGGATAGGCCTGCCTCCCAAGGCTTGAGAGAGTGTGGGATCATCTTCAAGGATAGGTTGTAGATCTTTGATGATGTGTTGGAGAGATTTAAGATGGGGACTGTAGGTGATGACCAGAGGTATTCTGTTTTTTTCTCTGTCAGGTCGGTCCTCTAGTAGGTGGCTCCTGGGTACCCATCTGGCTCTGTCAATTAAGTTTTCACTTCACCAGCTGGGTACTGTAGTTTCAGGAATGCCTGATAGAGATCTTGTAGGTGTTTGTCTCTGTCTGAGGTATTGGAGCAGATCTGGTCATACCTTAAAGCTTGGCTGTAGATGATGGATTGGGTAATGTGTCCAGGGTGGAAGCTGGAAGCATGTAGGTATGCATTGTGGTGAGTTGGTTTGTGGTATAGGGTAGTGTCAATGCGTCCATCTCTTATACGTGCAGTAGTGTCCAAGAAGTGGATTTCTTGTGTGGACTGATCCAAGCTGAGGTTGATGGCGTGATGGAAATTGTTGAAGTCTCAGTGGAATTCTTCCAGGGACTCTTTCCCATGGGTCCAGATGATGAAAATGTCATCAATGTAGTGCAGGTAAAGGAGAGGCAATAGTGGATGAGATGCCAGGAAGCAATGTTCTAGGTCAGCCATGAAGATCTTGGCATACTGTGGGGCCATGTGGATGCCCATAGCTGTGCTGCTTACTTGGAGATATAGATCATCCCCAAATCAGAAGTAGTTGTGGGCCAGGGCAAAGTCACAAAGTTCAGTTACCAGGAGTTCCGTGTTGTCATCTGGGAAACTATTTCTAATTGCTTGTAGTCCATCTTTGTGAGGAATGTTGGTGGCTTCTACATCCATAGTGGCTAAGATGGTGTTTTCTGGGAAACTACCAAAAGATTGTAGTTTTTTCGGAAAGTCAGTTGTGTCATGGAGATAACTGGGAGAGCTGGTGATGTAGGGCCTGAGAAGAGAGTCCACATAGCCAGACGATCCTGCTGTGAGAGTGCCAATGCCCGAGATGATGGGGTGTCCAGGATTCCCAGCTTTATGGATCTTGGCTAGTAGATAAAATGCTCCTGGGGTGTGTCTGTGTAGATGTGTTCCTGTGCTTCCTTAGAGAGTTTCTTAAGCAGATGTTGTAGTTTCTTTTGGTATTCCTCAGTGGGATCAAAGGGTAATGGCTTGTAGAATATAGTGTTAAAGAGTTGTCTGGCCGCTTTCCGTTCATAATCTGACCTATCCATGATGACCACATCACCTCCTTTGTCAGCCTCTTTGATTATAATGTCAGAGTTGTTTTTGAGGCTGTGGATGGCATTGCGTTCTGCATGGCCGAGGTTATGGGGTGAGTGGTGCTGCTTGTTGATAATCTCAGTTTGTGCGCATCGGCGGTAACACTCTATGTAAAAATCCAGCCTGTTGTTTCAGCCCACAGGGAGTCCATGCAAAATTCTTCTTGTTGTTGCATTGGAAGGAAGGTGTCCATGGGGTAGTCTGTTGTTTAGTGGTGTGATGGAAATATTCTGTGAGTCAGAGATGGCAAAAGTAGGCTTCCAGGTCACCACAGAACTGTATCATGCGCATGGGAGTGGTGGGGCAGGAAGAGAGTCCCCAAGACAAGACAGACTCTTCTGCTGGGTTGAGTGTATAGCTGGATAGATTTACAATTTTGTTGGGTGAGTCCGGGGTATTACAGGTGTGGTCCCTTGTGGAATGTAGGAGCCTAGATAGTTTAATGTCCTTTTTCCCCTGTAGAGAAGCAAAGTGTGTGTTGTAGGTGGCCTGTCTGATTTTGGTAAAGATCAGCCATGTGGAAGTTTGTGTGGAAGTTTGGCTTTCTTTGAGGGTCTCAGTGTTAAGAAGTCTTGCTTGATCTTCTCCTGTTTACTGTACAGGATGCTGATCAGATGGTTTTGTAGGTTTTTTTGAGTGTGTGTGACACAGTCTGCACCATAGTCCGTGTAGTATGTTGATCGTAATGGATTTTTAATTTTGAGTCCATTTGGTATGATGTCCATTTGTTTGCATTTAGAGTGGAAGATGATGTTTGTCTGTTTCTCTGCAAGTTTCTTCATGAGGTTTGTAGATTTCCATTTCATACAGCTAAATTCAATGCCTCCCATGGTAGAAATTTCCAGAGGGTAGCCATGTTAGTCTGTGTATAGAGAAAGCAGCAAGAGTCCTGTGGCACCTTATAGGCTAACAGATTTCTCTGAGCATAAGTTTCGTGGGCTACAACCCTCCTAGCCCATGAAAGCTTGTGCTCAAAGAAATCTGTTAGTCTACAAGGTGCCACACAGGACTCTCACTGCTTTTGCTATACACAGACTAACATGGCTACCCCTCTGGAAATACAGAATTTGTTTCTGCAGTTTCATATAACACTACTGTTATACTGATGTTTCTGATGTTCATCAAAACCTCCTTTATTTAATCTTCTAAAAAGAATGGTGACATTTCCTGATCTAGTCCTTCTCAGGGACATTTGCAGTTAAGTAGATCTCCTGGTGGCTCGTTAAGTTTACCCATTATATTTTTACAAGGTGATTATGCAAGTTCTTTTAGCAGAGACTAGTAACTTTTGATCATATCTTAATGCCTCTTGTAACAGCATATGTGTGCTGAGACTGGAGCAAACTCAGCATTCTGTCACTCTATTTATTATCCATCAGCCTATATAAATTATGACCCAACTGGAAGAGAGGTAGCATTAACTGAGTACAACTACAGCTGATGAGCTAATTGAAGTGGAAGCAATTCCAGTAGAAGTGATTATATAACTTGATTGGAAGTCTCTGGGGAAGGGATCCTGAAGCAGGTTGGACTCTGTTCTGCTAGTTCTATTTCCTTCCATAGAAATGTGGGTAAACTGGCCATGAACTGCAAATATATGTAAATAGCACTACCGGGCTGTGACCAGCTGGAGGAATACAATAAAACATGGTAATAGTGGAGACTTAAAATAACTGTAGTCTGTGGTTAAGGCCAAAAGGGACTCCGAGGGAACTGCTGTGTGACACCCCCTACAGTGACTACATTTCAGTTTCAATCAGTGAGAGATTTGCTTAAGTATTGAATTCAAAAGTGGGTTATCTCACATTCACAGTTAACATTTTAGGCCTGGTTAACATAAACACTTCACACTTTTTTTTCTTTGCATAGAGGATAAAGATTTTATCTCCCACTGTAATATCTATTAAAGCCATCTAAAGAAACTGTGTTCCCAAGGCACAAAATCATGTCTAAGTACCCTAACATCATATGAAAAGGATTTAATTAGTTCCCAAAGTATAAAACACCAAATAAAGAACTATTATTTTTTTTCATAGTTAACAGTGGCAAATGTTTAATCTTGCAATTTTAACTCTGTTTCCATTCCTGCCCAAAGAATGATGTATAATGGAAAAGGGGAAAAAACCATAGCTTACTAACAATTCCAGGCACGAACAATAAAATGAAATCCTTTAGACAATAAAATGCAAAACTTTTGTGGCTTTATCTGAATCAGAAATTGCAACCAAATAAACAGATGCTGTAGATTCTGTGTCCCTTTTCTTTGGGGAGTTCCAGGCTGATAGAATTGAGTGGGACAAATAAATGTTTTATTTTTTAAATATGCCCCAGTTCACAAGCTAGTTTTTTAAAGAAAACATTTGCTTGCCTAAAAAAAAAATGAAAGTGTATTTTTCCAGGATCCTGCCTTGCTTTTTAGTAAATGTGAGTAGGAGCTCTGATCCTCTCCCTGAATTCTCTGTGTTTTTTTCTCTCTCTCTCATCTGCAGACATCAGAGCCCACTGTGTAGTTCAGTAACCAGAGGATGGGTCTCTGGTCTATAATACCTTGCCTTTCTTGATGCATTCCCCAGATGTCAAACTGGGCACTCTTCTGTCTTCCCCAACATGTGTTATTGTCTGAGATTCTGTCTCACAGTCACAGTATGAAGAAGAAACCAGGCCAAGCCAGTGCATACCTGTGGGAACTCTGGTCAGGTTGGGGAGTAGCCTGTGAGTCTGGTCCGGGATCTATGATCAAGTTAACAAGAAAGCTAGTGCAACAAAGCACTCCTGAAATTACTTAGTGTGTTAGATTGTCTTTCCCACTGATGCTTCAGTTCTTGAAAGGACATATTTTCAGCTCTGTGGAAGCACTAATCATCCTTGCATGGTAAAGGGCCAGTGTGCTCTTGTCCAAGGTTGTGCAAGATAGTGTAAAAAACAAGAGTCAAGATCAGTCATCGTGTCACACCCCAGATCAGAGGAAAGGAATTGTGTACTAAAATCCAGTTAGACATAAATCTACTGTGTTGTGTATATCTACTAGTCCCTCTGTCTCAGTGACTTACATTTTCTGACTGATTCTGGTTTTTTAATCCTCTTTAGATTTTTCACCATAAACTCAGCAGAAAAAAATATATTTTCTAAGAATAACAGGGACTTTTTACATATGTATAAGATACTTCTTCAGTAGCAGAAACTTGTTAATCTTTTTGGCAAATTCAGGTAAAACGCAGAATTCTTTAAAGCTTCTAAACTTAAAACTTTAATCTTCTAGTTCAAGCCAACACTACTTGAGCACTTTGATTCTCAGAGGCTATGTCTACATCATAAATTTTAGTTCAGACTTGATAGTCCAAACTAAAGAAGACAGATGTTAGTCCAAACTAACCTCGGGCTAGTTTGAATTAACCGTGGCTATTTAGTTTGAACTAGCTACGCGATCTAATTCGAACTAATGGCTTAGTTTGAACTTTTTAAGTTCAAACTAAGTCTTAGTGTGGGTCTTGCCCATGATTAGTTCAAACTAAAGTTTGAACTAAGGCAGCTAGTCTGAACTACCCTTTGGTATTAACTAGTTTGGACTAAGCTTTGCCTAGTCCAAACTAAGAAAATTCTTAGTTCAGACTACCAAACTAAGAAATTTCTTAGTTTGGACTAAGCAAAGCCTAGTGTAGCCAAGAGCTAAATGAGTCCAGACTAAGCCTCCTTAGTCCAGACTCACTGGCTAGTGTAGACATAGCCTAATAGGATACTGTAGTATATTTGCACACTTATCTGTAAGAAATCAATATTCACAATCTGAAATGAATTATCAATTATCTTCTGCTAACTACTAATATTATGCAATGCATTCATTTCTAAGATCCAGGAATTTTTTAAATTCCAACAATCATTTCCTGATTATAGATTGACAGGCCTTCAGTTCCAAGGAGACAATATTCAGTGTTAATCCCAAGAACTATGTCTACACTACGGGTTTAAGTCAACTTAAGCAGGCTTAAGTAGACTTAAACAACTTCCTGGACACATTTGGAGTTCATTAAGTCAACACAAGCAAGTGCTTATGTCAACTTAATAACTCCTTTCCTTCAAGTCAACTTATTTCAATGTGCCCATTAAAATCGACCTAATGCAATAGAGCCTTTTAAATCACCTTTATAGAGTCGACTTAGCAAGGGGACCCATTTAAAGTTGACTTTAGTAAATCGACTTTAAATGAGTCCCTTTGCTGAAGTCGAGTTTATAAAGTTGACTTAAACAAATGGGGCCTCACTAAGTTGATGTAATAAAGTCAACTTTAAGTAGACCTTAGTAAGTTGACTTACTTGAGCCCCGTAGTATAGACATAGCCAAGAAGCATTCAGTTATGGCAAACAAGCAGAGAACAACCCTGTTGCCTTTCTGTTATGGCTCCCACAAGTCAAGCAACTACAACATGCTGCAGAGCAGCCTTGGACTGTATAGGATTACCTTAATTGAATGTGCACTGGAGTTGACCAGTCTGAAGATGCAATCATAGAATCATAGGATTGGAAGGGACCTCAAAAGGTCATCTAGTCCAAACCCCTTCTAAAAGCAGGACCATTCCCCCCAAATCATCTCAGCCAGGGTTTTGTCTAACCTGGCCTTCAATGTTTCTAAAAATGAAGATTCCACCACCTCCCTAGGCAACTCATTCCAGTGCTTCACCACCCTCCTAGGTAGAAAGTTTTTCCTAACATCTCAACCACCCCAACTGCAGCTTGAAACCATTGTTCCTTGTTCTGTCCTCTGTTACTACTGAGAACAGCCTAGCTCCCTCCTCTTTGGAGCATCCCTTCAAGTAGTTGAAGGTTGTTATCAAATCCCCCCTCAGTCTTCTCTTCTGCAGACTAAATATGCCTAGTTCCTTTAGTCTCTCCTCGTAAGTCATCTGCCCCAACCCCCTAATCATTTTCGTTGCCCTCTGCTGGGCTCTTTTGAATTTTTCAACATCCTTTCGGTAATGTGGAGCCCAAAACTGGACACAGTATTCCAGATGCAGCCTCACCAGTTCCAAATAGAGGGGAATAACCACATCCCTCGACCTGTTGACAACACTCCTACTGATGCAACCAAATATGCCATTGGCCTTTTTGGCAACAAGAGCACATTATTGACTTGTATCCAGCTTCCCATCCATCATAATGCCCAGGTCCTTTTCTACAGTGCTGCTACTTGGCCAATTGGTCCCCAGCCTTTTGCAGTATTTGCAGTGGGATCTTTTCCATCCTAAGTGCAGGACTTTGCAGTTTTCCTTATTGAACCTCAATGCAATAATCAAGTGGCGCTTCTTACTGGCCCTATACTATGCCTGAGGCAGAAAGCTTCAAAATGTGAAGCAACTCCTGTGATTCCAGTGCAAATATTCTTCCAGTGACCTGTGGATGTGCAATGATCAAGCACACAGATATGGTGGGAAGCAGTACAAGAACACAACAACACAATTAAAGAAAATGTGGCTAAATAATGTCTTGTTAGCCTCAGTTTTGCATAACAAACCATGAAGTTCTAGCTCCGTCTTAACTTTGCCACTTGATCTTATCTGTCTCTAACTGAGCTGCAAAAAAAAAAAAAAAAACCAAAAAAACCTGGAGGCACAGCAGACTTAGCATGGTCTTTGCCTCTGAATGGAATTTACTTGTTGATGTTGTCAGTGATATATTATAGACTCAACATTAATGAAAAGCTTTAGCAGGAAAAAAGAGAAGAGGATTGAGTAATAAAGAGGTATTTGATGGCAAAGCATGATGCATAATATTTTAATACTATAAGATAATTGTTTTTTATTTTGGAATGGACACACACTGCAAGGTCTAAAAAAAGCAAGGAGTCTTGTGGCACTTAAAGACTAACAGATTTTTTTATCACATGAGCTTTCGTGGGAGAATATCCCACTTAGTCAGATGCTTTGAAGAGGGAGAACTTACAGAAATGGATGAAAATAAATGCAGGGGAGTGTAAGACATGTTGCATCCCATGTCTTACAATCCCCTGCATTTATTTTCATCCAATTCTATAAGTTCTCCCTCTTGGAAGCGTCTGATGAAGTGGGATATTCTCCCACAAAAGCTCATGCAATAACAAAATCTGTTAGTCTTTAAGTGCCACAATACTCCTTGCTTTTTTTGCTTTACTAGACTAACACAGCTGCCCCTTTGGAACTTTGCAAAGTCTAAAAGTCTTGAATTGGCACTTTGGATTGAGCACCTGAGAATCTTCAGAACAGAATGTTGATGAGTAATATCCACTCTTAAAGAGCATCAGTTTCACATATTATCTTAAATCTTGTGGCTTTATGTTTAGACATTTTATCTTGCCGCTCAGTCTGTCATTTTTGTTTTCCTTCACTAAGCAATTAAAGTGCTTTTGTAAAGCCAACCTATCAATGAGAGAACAGTTAAGTAAAGTAAGGAAATACTCATACAAAAGCTTTCATATAGATCCTTCCATTCCATCCACAGGTTTGCTACACTTGACTAACCTGACAACTATTCTATCTCTGACTCCATCATCTTCTTTATAGGTTTTGAGAGTCAGATTGTAAAGTACACTATCTGGGTTCAATGAAGGGATTTGGGAATCTATTACATTCTTAATTAACTGAGCCTGCCAGAAACTGACAATTCCATTTTAAAATATCTTTTTGGCGTTCCAATTTTCTTTTTGTTCTCCATCAGTATATAACCCCAAACATTTTGAAAGCTATTTTTGTATTAGAATTTTAATAAAAAGTCCATATTTAGAGCTAAAGGGTCAGGTTTTGATTACATCTCTCCCTCTTTGGAATTGATCAGAGTCAATGGATTTCAGGAACTTTCCATCAGAATTGATACATCTCCATGAAGCATTCCAATTTTGATGAAAAGCATTTTCCAACAAAAACAAGTTTCATCAAAATTTTTCAGTTTTATGAATGAATTAGTTAATATCTGTACAGCATTATTATTGTTGTTAATATTAGAGACAAGTGAACATTTGTTAATGTTCAAACTGCAAAGCAACTTTTTATTAGGAATGTAACAATAAACTAATGCTTCAAACAACACAATATTAAAATATATACACAAGACTCAGTCTATCAAGTTTTCACACACACTCATATTTTCATATGTCTCTTGTGATGGATGATCTGTTCATGTAGGACAAACAATATATTTCCAAATGGCTCTAGGAGGAATTCAGCTGATAGATTACTCTGTCGAAAGTGTGATGGAATATTACAAAACAAAAACCAAACATGTGCATACACTTCTTATGCTGTCTATATATTTTCTACTAACTATCCTTCCCCTGGCCAGAGCATCATTGCTCCTTTTGATGGAGTTGGGGGTGTTCATCATTTGTGAACTGGATTTGTAATCAAGGGGCTTGACTAAATGTCCCATTGCTATTAGAAGAACAGGAAGCCGCTGCAGCCAGGTGAACATTTTTTCATCACTTTATGGCCTGGAGAATATGCCCTTTCAATCATCATCCTTTGTGACCTCCAGATTAGGCTTCCACAATTCACCCTCCATGGAACTACACTTTAAATTCATCTGGGAATTAATGCATAATTCAGTTACTCACTTTTTAAGCAATGTCCCATTTTGTATGTGTATTAAATCAGAGCTCTAAAATTCATCTGCCTATTGTTTTCTGGGTAGATTTTAAGATTTTTTTTCAACAGTAAAGTCTGAGATCTATGTATATAAGAAAGTGCCCTTCTTTTCATGAGAGGTAGTAGGGTATGTCTATGCTCAGTTAACTCTTCTGGGTTCAGTTGAGCAGTCTATCAAATTGCACTCAATCAATTTACAGCTTGATGCTGTAACTCCAGCCCCATAACTGGAGTAGCTCTAAGTCGACCAGACAGCATTTCTGGTAGCCTTAGGCACAGCTTGTACAGGGAGGTAAGTCAGAGTTAGTAAGGCAACAGGAGATATGCAAGGTATTTTACACACCTTGCGTATCTTCCGTTGATTGCTGCCGAAAAGTGTGGTGAGTGTATTCTAGGGCTAAGCCACATAATGGTCAGTGGAGGCACCTGAGCTACCATTCCAGCGGTACAAAAGGGAAGGGGCTGCTGGCAGGACTTTCTCCATCAGGGCTCCACACTTTTGGAAATTACTTTTCACTTTAGAACATAGAAATCTAAGTTTCTTGACCTTCAGGGTCCATCCTATTTCCAGGGCTGTAGAGAGTTGGTAGGAGGATGATGGTAGAGATACTGTTTGTCTTTTTCTTATATGCGCTGCCAAGGCGGTTCTCTCAGGAGGTCAATTGTTGAATTCATTGGGTATGAACTATAATTTTAAGACCTTGTCACAGGTGGCCAGATCCTGTGGTGGGTGCACTTTTATGTTGAAAATATATACCTCAAATAAATAAAGAAATACATCATATAGCCAGAGTTCATTTAGTACCGGTATGTTTTATATATTTGGGTGATAATATATATCATCTTTAAACTTACCCAAACTACATGGAGTCAAATCCAGAAATATTACATAGCATTTTTGCTCAGTCTGTCTTTTACCTTAGTCTGGCAAACTTCTATTAACTCCAGTTAAGGCTGATTCAACATTAAATAAAACTGGAGTAAAGATCTACAGATTTGACCTTAGCAGCAACAGTGGCATAGTCTTGTCATGTAGTGCACAAACCTGCCTGAGCCCCATGAGTGCATACTTGACATGGCTAACCTGTGCTGCCACTTCCACTGTCCGTGCTACCCCAGATACTTTACTATTGTTAATACGCTTGTTTAGATGAGAGCTAGCACAAGTGTATCTTTGCAGGCTGGGAATCACCCCATAGCTCTTAGCATAGATTTGGTCTGAGTTTAGGTATTTTTTAGAATATGGACATATTATATAAATTAAAGCCATAAAAGCTGTAAAGATGACAGTCAGGCCTGGATAATCTTCACTTGTTTTTTCCATGTGTCTAAGCATCCAAAGAAATTTTGGTGTTAACCAATCTCAGAGCATTTGTGTATATTGGAGGATAAGCTAGTATTTTTGAGTGGAAGAGATCTGTGAATTTATTTAGATTGGTTATTCCTGATGCCTTCTCTATACAGTTACAGCAAATGGAAAGTAAATCTCAGATATGAAACCTAACAAGATTTTACTTGCTTTTATAGAAATGATTTTTACAATTTATGCTGACCAGATCACATTTCTGAAGTTATATATAACCATTCACTTAGTATAACGTATGTTATCTTTGCCTAGCTTGACTGTTACCTGTGTGTCATATTATCTGCAATAATATTTTCTGTCATATTATCACACTTGTAACTATACAATTATTATTTTATCCATACTATTTTTAACAGTTATGAAAGAGTGAGTGATTAGCCTTTGTTTTTAATTGGTCAGAAATTCATAGTGTAAGTAATTGGATTTTTAATTGGTTCCTTCAGCTTTCTATTTTTGAAGGTCCTTGCAAATACTCAGTAGCTATACTGACATTGTGATGGAGCCCAGTTGTAATTAACATTAATAATTTTGGCCCCATGCACTGGGACCATGGTTCATGTCTTAGCTTTTATGGTGACCCTTGGAAATAATTTGATAAAGCACTCAGCAGTCTTCAGCCAGTTAGAATGCCTGAGTGACTGAACATTCCATGACTTCTTATTTTAGAAAATGGGTGCCTCATACTGTGGAACATTGCCTCTCCATTGTTCCCTAGAAGACTGTCCATTTGATGTTTGGGAACAAGGCAGAAAATTGCAATAAAAATATACCCTACCGAAATGAAAGTGTGTTGGCCAGTTAGAGAGAGAGGATTTTACAGATAAAATAAGAGTATAGTTTGATCCAAGAGTACAGTTTCCTCTATTCTGATTGGTGGTATCTAGTTTGCATAATTCTGACAACTCATATAGTTTATGCATACTGACCAATCAATGTCTCAAGTTATAAGTACGATCAGTCTATGATTTATTTCTCAGTTATTACAGTAGGAATCTTCATCCCTATTCAGAGGGCCAGCACAAAGCTTAGCCACCATTTATCTATCTTAAGCATTAGAGCTGGTCAAAAATTTTCTAAATTCCAAGTTTTTGAAAATTGTATTTTCTATGGGGGAAAAAAAAGTGGAAATTGAGCTATACTCCTGGTTGGAAATTGTTGGTGACTGGAAAAATGTTAACCTTTTTGAAATTTTAAAAAACTGAACTTATTTCACAAAAATCAGTTAAATTTGTTTATTCCTCCCCCCCCCCCCCAACCATCTCTACTATTTTGAGGGCTTAAACAGAATGTAACATAGACCTTGTACTGGACCTTCAGTCAAGGATGAATTTCATGCAAGTGTCTCTATTGGATTGTATATTAACTATTTGTTAAGCACTAACATTGTATAAGCACTGGATACAGATATTAAGGCATGTCTCTTCCCCAGGGAGTTTTAAAATCTAGAAGCCACATGCAAAAAGTAAGACTTACTGGATGAGGCACAGGAAGCTGATACTTCAGATAATATTTTTTCAATTCATGAATAATCACATGTTGGGCTTTATCAACATTACATCAGGGATGAATTTGGATCATTAATATATATTATGGCAGAGTGAAATGTTGTGATCAAAATGATTTACAATGCCTCTATATTTTTTCAATTTTTATGAAAAACATTTTTCATTTGCTCTTGTTTGTTTTAAATATGTTTGTATAAATTATCATTTGTTGACAGGTTCTAATACCTACCAATCATAGAATCATAGAATCATAGGGTTGGAAGGGACCCCACGAGGTCATCTAGTCCAACCCCCTGCCAAAAAAAGCAGGACCACTCCCATTAGATCATCCCAGTCAGTGTTTTGTCCAGCTGGGACTTGAACACCTCCAGAGATGGAGATTCTACCACCTCCCTAGGCAACTTATTCCACTGCTTCACCACTCGCCTAGTAAGGAAGTTTTTCCTAATATCCAGCCTGGACCGCCCCAGCTGTAACTTGAAGCCATTGCTTCTCGTTCTGCCCTCTGTTACTACCGAGAACAGTCGAGCTCCCTCCTCCTTGGAGCAACCCTTCAAGTAGTTGAAGGTTGCTATCAAATCCCCCCTCAGTCTTCTCTTCTGCAGGCTAAATAAGCCTAGTTCCTTCAGTCTTTCTTCATAGGGCTTGTGCTCCAGCCCTTTGATCATTTTGGTTGCCCTTCTCTGGACTCTCTCTAATTTGTCCATGTCCTTTTTGTAGTGGGGAGCCCAAAACTGGACACAGTATTCCAGATGTGGCCTCACTAGTGCAGAATAGAGGGGAATGATCACATCCCTTGATCTGCTGGTAACACTTCTTCTGATGCAGCCCAGTATGCCATTGGCCTTTTTGGCAGCAAGAGCACACTGCTGACTCATATCCAGCTTCCCATCCACCATGACTCCCAGGTCCTTTTCTCCAGCGCTGCTATTTAGCTGATCACTCCCCAGCCTGTAGCAGTACATGGGATTTTTTCGTCCCAAGTGCAGGATTTTACACTTATCCTTGTTGAACCTTGCAGAAGTTTTCTGAGCTTAGTTAATCAAATAATCAAATCAAATCAAATCATAGGGCTGGAAGGGACCTCATGAGATCATCGAGTCCAACCCCCTGGGAATTGAACCCAGGACCTTCTGCAATTCATTAATGTTTTTAAAAGATGTTGAACTCCTGCAATGGAAATGCTAAGACACACTCATCCTGTCTGTATTTTAGGTGACTATATTGCTCAGCTCTGTTTTCTAGAATGGAAATATACATTGGTCCTGTTCGGCTCAGGTAAACCTCTCCTACATGCTATGATTGATTGGAGTTACTGAATTTCTGAAGATCTCTGTCCATGCATGGAGAAGACAAATATCATTTGCATGTGCTAAAAAGAAAGGTAGCATTGGAGAAGAAGAAAGAAATGAAGTGTCTCAGCATGTATTGAGTGGAAGGAACTTTTCATTAGTTCCGTAATAATAGTGGGATTGGAAAACCCCAGTATGCTCAGTTTCCAATCAATATAATTTTATTGCCTTCTAATTACAGTACGTCTATTAACTTTTCTGAACCAGCTGAACTCTTCAGTATATTTCTTATACATTGTTTGAAATACAGACACTCTGTATAAGTTGCATGAAGCAACATCTATTAATGTCATCTTAAGGGAATGAGACAAGATCAGACATGATTCCTTGAAGTGTCAAGACTAAAGTTAATAAGTCAGAAAATAGAAGATGCAACCAGAATTTGCATGTTTGAAAGATGTAAATGTTAAGTTTTAGAATTCATTTACAAAGGGATAACAAAGTTTCCTTTTTTTTTTTTCCTCATAATTCATTGCAGGCATAAATCTGAGTACTGGTGCCTCTTACTAGCTCAAATGCACCTACAATTTAATTGAATGTGCAAACTAAGGGCACACATTTTTCTGGGGTAAATTGCACTTTTCAGAAAAAGAAGAGGCCACTCTTTTGGAAGCCAGACCATCAGTGCTTCTTGTTTTAATGCACCTTTAACTTAAACATTCACAGAAAGCTGAGGGAAAAGGTTGACTCATAGGCAATAATTGTATGAGTTATGATATGATTTACCAACATGTTTCACAGCTCAATGGATTATTTTAATGGTTCTTTGTATCCCTTAGGAAAGCCACTGTCAGTTTGGGTAACAACATCATGCCCTAGCAGGGAGCAGACTTAGTGATGGGGAAGTTCACTTCCAGTCCTTATTTTGCTTTCTGTAGCCTCAGCTGACTGCAGCATAGTACAGAAGGGCATAAAACTACAAAGAAAGCTGTGATGAGGCAATGCAGAGGACCAAGGCAATTGTTCAGGATGTTTTTCCTTCCAAGTAATCAATACTTTGCAAAAGATGCTGTATGGAAAAAAGGGACATGGCCAGGAGAAGAGACAGATTGAAAAGTATTTCCCCATCCAAGGACTGTGGAAGAGCCACAGAAAGAGGGATGTAAGGCTGCTGTTTCTTTAAATGCCATTAACTGCCTTGAGCACACTGTCACGCCCACCAGTGGAGTCTTAGAATGCCATCATAGGCCAGCAGCCAATGGCAGAATGGCTACTGGCCCAGTTTGGTTGCCACAGCTGGGAGTCAGGCAGCAAAAGGGTGTGTAGTCATAGAGTCAGTGTAAATGCCAGACTAGAGATCCACAGAATTGAAGCCTCAGATATCAACAGGGTCCCTCCCTTTGATACCTTTGCCAGTCTTGACATGACTCATTCCACACAACTGCCAAGCTCAAATAAATGCACAGGATCTATTAGTTTGTTCCCTTCCATGTGTGTTTGTATAAAGAAGGAGCATGTTGGTCTGTAATCCTGCTTTAACCCTTATCAATTCTGGGAAACTCTCCTCTTTGATCAACACTGCAGTTGTCTACTGCATATGCTACACTTGAAGAAGTTCATAACATGCCATTGCTGCATACCCCCATAGCAAAGAAAAGAGCTGGGGCATAGACCAAAGAGGAGATTTCTGCTTTTTGTTCATCAGAAGTTATGTTCCGTTGTCCTGTTTCTTCACAAAGTCTTTAGCTAACTAGACTCATAGAAGCAGTCTGGCATACTGAGCTCTCTCTGAAAATTTCATTTCTTTCCACTAATGCAGCTTTAGTTTCACAGTCCTAGACAGTAATAAGGTCAGCCTGCAGCCTTCTTAACCTTCTACCTTTGCTAATCCAGTCACAGTGCAAAACTAAACAAGGAGCATGTAAAACCTTTTTCACACAGGAAACATCTGACTGCATTAGGTTCAGCTTGTTCTGAGCCATGGAATTCTCATTCCTAGCTGTCTTAGGTACTTAGGTGGGCCCCATGTAACTACATTGCCTGATCAGCTCATATTCTTTACTCTGTTTATCCTCCGAGCACCCTATAGGAGAGGGTGAGTACAATTTGGGGGGAATCAAGGCTAGTAAAGAGATTTCACATGCCCACTTATTGTCCTGTGTGGTCACACAGCAGGGATCAGGGCTGAATCTTTTCTTATTTTGTATTGGAAATAATGAAAACGTCTCAGTCCTTGACCCTGCAAATAGTTATGCACATGCTTAACTTTACACATGCAGAAGTACATGCATAACTTTAAGCAGGCAGCTGATCTCTTTGAAGTCAAGCACATGTGTAAAGTTAAGCACAGGCAGAACTGCAGAATCATGCACTAAGATGGTGCGTGAATTTTATGACAAGTAAGACCCAGGATTGGGGGGGGGGGGATTAAAATACAAAGGAGTGCCAAAAATCTAGTGGAAAGACAGTGTAAAAGGGAGGTCAAAATGTTCAGGAAGGAATTAATGGGAGTAGGAAGCCCTGGCACTGAATTTTCAAAATAGCTACAGAAGGACTGATTGCAGGGCTGAATTTTCACGGGGGCTAAAGGGGACCCTAAAACCCCTGTGATAATGCATTCCCCCCACCCACCTTGCTCAGTGTTGGCAAGGCTTGGGGGAAGCACAGTACTCCTGCCCTGCCACCACTGAGCGGGACAGGACCCTGGGGACAGGGCCTTGGAGCCAGAGGCTGGGCTCTGTGCTCCTGCCCTGCTCTTGGACAGGCTGGGCTACCTCAGGGGTGGGGCAGGGTGTGCCATCACCTGCTTACTCTTCCCAGGGGCTGGGGCTAGCTAGTGAGAGGTGCAGCCTTCAATGCAGGTTTCCATGGCCCATGGCCCTGGGGGGCCACACTAGGGGCCACACCATCCACACCACAGGCCAGCTAGTGCACGCCCCTGACTGACTGGAGTGGGGCCAGGGTAGAAGCACCATATGGTCCCAAGACTAGCCACCCCTCTCCAGTGACAGCCTGCCCAGCTGCAGACCACCATGCTGGGGTGGGGTGGAGGCCTGGCCCTTGCAGTGAGGTCCCAGATGGAGGGAGGTTGTGGTGGAGATGAGCCTGTGGCCCCTGGGCTGATTAATCCAGTCCTGACTGATAGGCACAGTTGGGGACAATACCAGAAACAGGGCCCCTGAAATATGAGAAAGAATTGGTCAGTGGTCATGCTGCTAACTGAGCACTCCAGAGACATAGGCTTCCCACATCGCTAGAACCTGCACAAAGGGGGAGAACAGGAACCAGCAGGCAGCTACTCTCCCACAGAAGTGAGGAGAAGGAGGAAGAGGAAGTAATCTACATCAGAAAAATAGCTGGTACTGACTACTTTAACCCTGAAGTGAAACGAAGGCATGAATTAGGCTGTGACTCAGAATTAGGCACTGCCACTTACTCAGTGTGGCTTATACAGTTATATCAGCTCACAATAACAAGCCCAATAGGAAACTTTCCTTTATTGATGTTTGTGAGGTCCAACATGGCTATTCTTAGATATGTTTTTCTGCAGTTAAGGAGAATTAAACTGAGAGACAAATGAGCATAGAATATAATATGTATCATTTCAATTCTATTATGCAGTTCTGAACTAGGTTCTTAAACTATGTCTGTCACCATGTCTGAGCACATTTGGCTATTTATAATTATTTTAATATAATTTCTGTTTAGTACCCCATTGAACTAGCTTTTTGCTTACATCATCTGAGTATGTGGAAGAGGCTAAAAGGGTTCCACTGGGTTTTACTTCCATTGGAAATAACAGATCAATGCTGATAAAAAGGGGCTCTGTGCGTAATTACCACCTTTTGCAAAGTATATTTTCTTATTTCTCAAAGCACTCTTTAAGTGTTTGATGCAGAAACAATTTTGTGTATTGGCGGTACTTCTTCCCCAAGCTTCTGGGCCTTTGCCCAGTGGCAGTCACAGCAATGTTACTGCAGTTTCTTCCTTTCCCTTTGATGTAGCATTTGCTTTTAAAATTCCTTCTGGTTTCACTCATTTTTCTCATTATACTTTTTGGCTTGATTTCTGAAGGTAGAGGGGCTCTTTCAGGGAGCAGGCTGTATGAGGAAGGGTATGCTTCTCCCCTCTGCCTGTTTCACTAACTCATACTGTTACAGTTGGGTAGATTTATTGAGCATTAACTGTCCTCAGGAATAGTGGAAAGGACTACACCAAAAAGACCTTGCATTGTATTGTGCTTGGCAAAATCAGCTGCAATAACAACTGAAAAAGTGAACGCTTTATTTCTCAACTGATCTCCTTTCTGCTCACAAGGCCCCAAACTTCTCTCTGAGGTAAAGGAATCCAGCACCTCCAAGGAGGTATTCAGTGCCTTATTGGCTCAGGAGTATAAGTCTTGAAGCACTGAGAGTCTGGAAATGCAATGGACTGTATAAACTAAACTAAGAAGGACTTAATTTATTCCAAGTCACAGTTGCAGCAGAGAGAGACCCAGGAAATAAATATTGGATTATAATTTGGATATTTAAAATTGTTTGTTTTAATTATCCAAGCTGCTATTAGTAAGATCGTTAAGAACATTTGTTCTCCTTCGAGCGCTGCTCACATTATTCAGTTACAGGTGTCTACGTGCCGCAGCACATGGTAGCTCGGAAAGTCTTCAGTGTTAGCCTGTCAGGTCAGGGTGCATGGCCAGCGCCCCCTCCACGCTGCAACCACAGCTATATAGGTGACCGTGACCCTGACCCTCCCAGTTCCTTTTTCTGCCATCAGCGTTGGTTCGGATCAGCGTTATCTTGTGAAACGCAAGTGCGTGTCTTTCGTGTGAAACTCGAAATGCCAGGTTTCAAGCCATGCTTAGGATGCTGCAAGGCTTTTTTGATGGATGACCTGCACGAGAAATGTCTCGCTTGCCTGGGTGAGTCCCACCTCACAGAGGAGTGCCCCATTTGCTGATCCTTTAAGCGAAGGACTCGGATAGAAAGAGAGCGCCGTCTCCTCTCAATTTCAGGGAACGGAACTGCTCTGGCTGAAGGTGGCCGAGCCATCAGCACTCTGGCAGACCCTCGATTGGCAAGGGCTCAGGATTCCAGCAGATCACCGGTACCGGGCTCAAAATCTCGGCCCACTATGGTACCGCCTCGGCACCAACCTTGCCGGTCCCCCGGTAGCCTCCCAGCCACCCTGAGTAGGGCACCAGCTCAGGCACCGACCCGCCAAGGGCATTCAAACCTGGCTCCAGTGCAGAAGAAGAAGAAGCAGACCTTAGTGGCACCACCCCCCTCGGCACCGCTGGACACGATACTGCCCCTGGCAGTACTGCCTCTAAGCCCGGTACCGCCATCAAGCCCAGTACCGCTGGACCAGGCAACGTCAACAGTACTGCTGCTCCTCGTGCCGTCACTTCCAGTATCGTCAGACTTGTCACCGACAACACCCGCACCAATACTGGTACCGTAGCGGGCCTCTTCACCCCTCTCTGACCCAGTACTGTTAAACCTGGCACCGGGCCCAAGTACTGCGGCTCCGCCTCATCACTCTTCTGAAGAACTCTCAGTACCGGACTGCCGGATGTCGGGGGGAGGTTGTCCAGATCATCTTCCGAAGACCCCTTTCTTCCCCTCCAGGAGGAGCACCCGAGAAAGCGGCTTCAAAAGAGCTCCGTATCACCGAGCTTGAGGCAGATACGCCCATCAGAAGAGGTCTCTGCTCCCCCCATGGTGCCTATGCCACTGTCGAGGTCACCGCACAATGAGCGGACCCTCAACTGACTGAATGCATCGGCAGACAATGCCTCCTCCCGTTACACCCAATCACTGGTGCTGGAGTCCTTAGATTTCTCTGATGATGAGCCAGACCCTGATTCTACCCAACATAGCAGATCAAGGGCTCAATCATCCTCATCATCCGATGGGCACCTTATTGACATATCCACCAACCGGGAAGGAGATCCCTGCATCAAGCAGGACCTCCTCTGCCATATGGCAGCAAATCTGAAGCCGAGGCTGGGGGTGATCCAGGTGGACGATGATTCCCTCTTCGACGTGTGCCGTAGAGCTCCGCTGGCTAATGTTGCGATTCCCCTACATTACAGGGCATTTTGCATCATCCAAGAATGCTGGCTAACACCATCCTCAATTCTGCCAGTGTCCAAAGTGGCGGACAAGAAATACTCTGTCTCCCCGGAAGGATTCCCTTTCCTATTCCACCATCCAACCCCAGGATCCATCGTGGTTGATGCGGTCAACCAAAGGGAGAGACAGGGCCAGCCAAGCTCCACGCCAAGAACAGAGAGGTGAGGAAGCTGGACCTATTGAGCAGGAAAGTTTACTCCTCTGCTGCCCTACAGCCCTGATGATGCGCTACGTCTTCAACTTGTGGGAGGCTCTATGAAATCTCCGCCCAGCCATCTCTGAGGAGCGTCTGAGAGACTTTGAGGCAATGCTGGACAAAGGAGAGAGAGCATCCAGGGATGCGCTCTTGGCAACCTGGAAGGCAGTAGATACAGCGGCACGCATAATGGCATCAGCAGTCATTATGTGCCACTTGGCCTGGCTCCAAAACTCTGGCCATTCCACACAAATGCAACAGATTATCCAGGATCTTCCCTTCGAAGGTCCTGAGCTCTTCTCATCTTCCACAGACGCAAAGTTGCATGGTATGAAAGACTCAAGGACTACATGTCGGTCCCTCGGAATTTACACTCCTCAACCCGTTAGGCACTCTTTGAGGTTGCATCAGCAGCTACAACAACAGTTACAGCAACTGAAACAGCAGCTGCAACTGCAGACCCAGTTCCTGAGATCCCTCCAGTTTCCCCAGTGCCACCTTGGGGACTTGGACAAGGATAAGGGCCGATCAGGTAAAGGGGGTAAGCTGAGTACCTCGCAGTCTGGACGGCGCAGACAGGGATCAGATCACTCTTCAGGCCACAAACAGCGTTTTTGATAGTCCCTCAGAGGGCAGCTCTCCAGAACTCCTGTTCTGCCCCCACTACCTCCGCCACTTTGCCCCATGGTGGACCCGTGTCACGCCAGACCAGTGGGTCCTTGACACAGTGGTGAAAGGATACCACATCCAGTTCCTTTCAATCCCTCGGGACAGGAAACCACCCCCTCTCACAATACCAGAAAACCCAGATCTGCTGGACAGGCTCAAGGTTGAATGCCAGAAGCTACTCTCCCTTAGAGCCATAGAAAAGGTTCCCAAAAGAGAGCATGGCAAAGGGTTCTATTCCAGCTACTTCCTAGTCCCCAAGCACAACGGGGACCTACAACCCATTTTAGACCTCAGAGCACTCAACAAACACATAAAGAAAATAAAATTCTGCATGGTTTCCCTACCCCAGATTATCCCCTCCCTGTCCTCAGGAGTTTGGTTCACAGCCCTCGACCTAAAGGATGCTTACTTCCACATAGCCGTTTGACCCCACCACAGACGTTTTCTCAGGTTCGTGGTGGCACGACACCACTACCAGTTCACTGCCCTCCCCTTCGGGTTATCACTAGCTCCCAGAGTGTTCCCAAAGTGTTTCGCACCAGTCACAGCTTTCCTACACAGGACGGGTATAAGAATCTACCCCTACTTGGACGATTGGCTCATAGTGGGCAAGTCAAGTCGACAGGTACAAAGCCATGTCGACCTGGTAATGAACCTGTGCAAGTTCCTGGGCTTCCACATAAACTCAGAGAGGTCCAAACTTTGCCCCACTCAGGACATAGAATTCATCAGGGCACATCTAAACGCCCAACAGGGCACTGCGTCCTTGCCCCTGTCAAGATTTCGGTCCATCTGCATCATCATCACAGAGCTGCAGGCACCCAGGCTGACCACAGCACACCAGTGCATGCAGCTCTTAGGACACATGGCAGCGGCCATGTTGGTAATCTGAACAGTCCACCTGCAGATGAGACTGTTCCAGCTCTGGTTCGCCACAAGCTTCCAACCAGGAAGGGACCACCTGGACAAGGTACTCTCAGTCCCTCAATATGCCTTGGAGTCCCTCCAAATCTGGAACGACCCTGACTTCGTGATGGGAGGAATTCCGTTCAGGGGGGAGCGGGGCTGGGAACGGTCATGGCCTGCCCAGCAAAATGGCCGAGGATTGGCCAGGGTGGGGGAGGAGCGGCACTGGGGCAGGGGAGTGGGGCGGGGCTGGGCCAGCTGAGCAGCTGGGAGGGGTGCCAGGGACGGGCAGGGTGAGGCTGACAAAGCAGCCGAGGATTGGCTGGGGGGGGGGGGAATGGGGCCCAGGCCAGGGACAGGCAGGGACAGGCCAGCAGAGCAGCTGGGGGGGAGGAGGGATTGGGGCCAGGCAGGGACAGGCTGGCAAAGCGGCCAAGGATCGGCGGGGGGGCGGGGGGGGAGCAGGGCCGTGGCCAGGCAGGGCCATGCCAGCAGAGCAGCTGGGGATCGGCCCAGGGCTGGGGGGTCAGGCTGGCAAAGAGGCTGAGGACTGGGGAGAGGCAGGCCTGACCCATGGCTAAGGATCAGCTGGGGGAGAGGGCAGGCTGGGAGAGCAGCTGAAGTTGGGCAGGGGGGCAGGCCTGAAGCCAGGGGCATCGCTGGTGCTGGGCACCCTGGGACACGTGCCCCGAGTCCCAGCGCCAGTGCCCCAGATCTCCGGCTTCTGGCCCGGCCCCGCCGCGGCCTAGCCGCCTGCCCCGCCTGGCCCTATCCCTGGCCAAGGGGCGGGGCCTGGTGGCTGGGGGAAAGGCCTGGGCCTGGGCCCATGCCCTGGGTCCCTCCCCACCCCAGCGATGCCCCTGCCTGAAGCACAGCTGAGGATTGGCGGGTGGGGGGGGGTTGCTATTCCTGAGCTATCCAAGGGCTCCTTTTTACCCTCATGTCCTTCCTCCCCTGGGCATTCTAAAAATAGGTGATTGTCCAGCTTTTTATTTCTGATAAGTAGAATGTTTAAAAAAAAAAAAAGAAACAAACAAAACCAAAAAGCAGTTTATAAGGGGGAAAAAATCAAGGGGCAGTGGAGTACACAGTTATCCTTTATTCCTAGAAGCTTTTTTTTTTTTCTAGATGGAAACTCTATAGTTCAGTTGATAGAGCAGTAGACATATAGTCACAGGTTCAAGTTCTGTGTTGGGTTTTTTAATTTTTGGCCGGTTGCTCCTTAGGGAAGGGCTAAATTGAGGAAAAAATATATAGCAAACACTAAGAAAATGAAGGAAAATAAAGTGTACCATGATTAAAATGACTAATAATGACCAATTAAGTAAAACAAATAAAGGGACACATTTGAACTAGCTAGAAACAACTGAGGACAAATTTTTTTAAATTGTAAAATGGGCTGCTGTGCAAAATGAAAAACAAAAGGCAAGTTAGTTGCTTTCACTTTTTTTAACTCTTTTATGTGCTTATACATTTTGGAAAACCAACAAAGGCAGACAAACAGTGCTGAAAAATTGATGAGGCATGTCACATAAGCATAGAATACATTCAAATTATTAATAAAAACAATTTTAAATAACATATTAATTTTTCATTGTTCTATACTTTTCAATAATTTCCATCACATGAATTTGCACAAAAATTTTATTCAGAAAAAGTTCTGCACACGGGTTGAAAATTTTGTATACAAGCCGCCAAACCTTAGAGGGAACATTGCCTACTACTTTGTCACATATAAAATACTGGTTTGAATGCTCAAGATTTTATCTTCTGTTAGCAATCCAATTGATAATGAGTTCTGGAAAAATATTTCTCACTTATTTAGGCATTATGGTTTAATGTACTAAGCAGTAAATTAACATTGGGGAACTCCTGAGTTTTATTAGCTGTCTGGCTTTGGACAAGTCACTTAACTTCTATATGTCTCAGAAACTGTATCTTCAAAATGAGGATAATAATAAATATTTCCCTGTTTTACATTCTTATTCACATTAAAGGCTTGATCCTGCTCCACTAAGTCAATGGGAGTGTTATCATTTCACTTCAGTCAGCGCAGAATCAAGCCTTAATTATACACTACTTTTGAAGTGTTGAGCCAAATTCTACCCTCAGTTACAGTTTATAGACTTTTAGTGGGATTATTAAGTGCCACTGAGGGCAGAATTATTCTATCACCAGAGCATCTCAGCACCTACCAGAATTAAGAATAAACAAGATTAGTGTCTGTCATGTGAAGTTTTCTCTCCATTCCTCTCCCAGGGGAAAAGTTAAGTGGATACAGTGTGGGAGGGATGTTGTTTTTTAAAAATGTTGTATGTGTGCATAGTGAGACAGAAAGATGGAAATATGCTATGTGCTGCTTATTGGGAAAGTAGATTGAAAATGATAACTTTGCATTTGGACTAGAAAGTAATGAGATTTTCTAAGGTCCTGTTCAATGTGCCAGGTTTTCAAACACCAGTATCAGTTTTTGTTCACACAATCCTACAAGAATAAAAATTAAGATCTGGTTGTAACAGGGCTGAAACCATGTAAATGCAAAATATTGCATACAACCAGAAAGGAAAAAATGAACAGTCAAAGCCATTGAAATCTGAAAACCTTTTAACCATCCATATTGTTTCCTGAAAGGTTGTAGCTAAATTAAAAAAAAAAATTAAAAAAAAATTATAATCCTGAAGCCTTTTTAACATTCTGCAAAATATCCCAGCAGCTGAATTTTTGGGCCCATAGCTGAAATGCAGGTATAAATCTAAGTATGAGCATTTCTAACTATTTATCCAGGTAGGGAGAATTGCAAATACTCATGAACAGATCCTCACTTGGTCTAAATTGTCATCACTTCATTTAAGTCAACAAAGCTATGGCAGTTCTCTCCGTCTAAGGCAGGAGTCTCAAACACATGGCCTGTAGACCACATACGACCCCTAAAGCTATTTTCTGTGGCCTGCAATGACACTATTGTTACCAGTATTTGCAATATTGTTGTATGAAAAGGTTTCAGTGATGCAGCCCTTGGGCTAACATACTAGTCCTCAGGTGGCCCTCTACTAGTCCTCATGTGGTCCTCATGGTGATTTGAGTTTGAGACCCCTGATCTAAGGGATCTGCCCCACAGATTTGTGTCTGGTTAATTTTGCAAGCCAGAGAAGATTCCATGGGCACAAACTGTGCAAGCAAAAGGCACCTTATCTCACAGAAGGGGAAGGAAAGTTTAGCACTGAGAAGGTCTTGGATATACTGTGAACACTCCCACCGGCAGGCAAACCACCAAGATAATGTTTTGTCTCAGCATCACGCTACCCAAACAGATCTTCTTATATGAGAGAAGTGCTATAATTTTAAAATGGGGCACATGACATCTCCTAATTGTGTTGAAATTGCATTCTCTCAGTCAAGCCAAGAGCAGGGAGGCTGAACAGTTACTGAAGTAAAATCTTACAGTTCTATTCCCAGTTATGCAGCTTGCATTGCAGGTGGTTTGGAATGTCAGTAACCATACCCAATGCCAAACTTTTTGGTGTTCAACGTAATTCATAGTTCAGGGATTGGCACAGATATTTCTCAATAACTCTACTAAATATGCCAAAGTATCTATTCTGATTGCCTCTTTTAACCATTCTGCTTTGACTGGCTCCTGTACTCAGAATTGCCCAGCTTTCTGCCAGCAATGGTGATGACATCTCAGTTTCACATTCCCTTGGGCTAGGAAACAAAAGCCCTCCAAAAAAGGGGGAGGGTCCGAGGGAACCACCCTGGAGTTTAAAACAAAAAAATAGATTGCTGTACTGCTGCAAAGGAAATCATTTCAGAAACAGTTTCAAATGTCATCACTCATTTTCCTCCTCTGCTTCCCTTCTCTCTCCCCATGGCATAGAGGCTCTCATTCCCACAACCACTGTGTGTCATCATTGTCCGTGAACATTAGGCAATCCCAAGCCCTTGCCTCTTAATTTTGAAATGCAGACTCTGCTGCAAGTTACAGCTGTATAAATCCAGACAGCCCTATTACAGGTACAGGAGTTTAGCTTGAGTAGGAAATGGCAGGAGCAGTTTTTATAGTGGAAGTGCTGAAAGGTATTAAACCAAATGACAAGCCTTGTTTTTGATGGAAGGGAAGCCCTGCATTCAGTTGCCATTATTGCTTTTTGCACTATGATTTTCCACCTTCTCCCCATTTGGGAGATTGATCCTGAGTTTGGCCCTCAACAAAGTGAGAGGGCTAAAGAGCTGTGATAGGTAAAACTTTCTGGTCAGCAGCTGTGCACACATGTAGAATATCCAGTGCTGCATGGACTCTTACAAACAACATTCTAACAGCCTATGTTACCAGAAAATCAGACTCATTACCCCATACTGAGTTCCACAAAAGCACACAGTCTAACAAACAACCTCTAAAAGATTCCAGCCATGATGCCGGTTGCCGACAAGGTCGAGCCTGGTCATAAGGAAGCTGAGGATACAGAGCCTGTCAATATATGAAAAAAGTTTGAAATGCAGTGTGTCTTATCTGACTAGCTCTCACTATATTTCCTTTCAGGCATAGAAAGCTACTGATAAAGGAAGGAGGCTCTCCAGTCTTCAGGGACCAAATCCTGTTCTCAGTTACCCTTGTTCAATCTGAAATGTTTCCATGGAATTCAGCAGAGTTGCTCCAAAATGGCACTGATGAATTTGAAAGTTCAGTTGGCCCAATAGCTTTGTGGACAGCAATCCATTAAATGAAGGATTTGACCACCTGCTTTGGTTATTTTACAGACATATTTTCCCCTAAAGCTTGCAGTACTGAATGTACTGCTGTATATGTAGCTGGCTCGGTGTGTATATGCACGATATAATTTGTTGTATTTTCTTCTGGGGCCAGTGACCACGTATTTCTTTAGATGCTGTTTCTTTTTGTAGCACTGTATGACAGTGTGGCAGACAGAGCAGAAGTTATTGTAAAAATGCAGGTGATGCTTATATGCTCTCTTCCAATCAGTAACATTATCATGCTGGTGCCAACAGAGGAAGGACATTATTGTTTTGTTTTAAAAATGGGTTGCCCTCCTGAGTACCCTTCCTTTGGTCATATCCCTACACGCTAGGTCTGTATGAGAAAATGAATTGGTTTTACATTGCTGCCCACAAGCTCTAACATTGGCTCTGTGAACCAAAGCCTGATCTAAGTTACCATGGTGTAATCCTTAATTAACTCTGTGAAATTCAAGGGTGTGTCTTTAGATTTTACACTAGAATAACTGAGATCAGACTAAAGCCAAACTTTTCCAAAATGACAGATGATTTGGGTGGGGCCTCCACTTTGGGGCAGTCAACTTGGTATGCCTTAAAAGGGTGCATAGAAGATGCCATCACTGAAATTCAGGCCCCTTAAAGTGTCTCAAGATGGGCAGCAAAAAAACCCAAGGCATTCTAAATTTCAGATCACTTTGAAAAAAATTAGCTTGTATCTCAGCATATCGGTTCTGCCTGTCTCTGACATGAGTTGTCCTAGACCTTTAAATAACAGTCAGTGTAACAGAGGTTTTGCAATCTAAGATGCTCTTGCATTATTTTATAGTGTGCACCTTGATTTAATTGATAAAATAGTACATATGAATTCCTTGGAATACTCCTTTGCAGTTATGACCCTGAATACACCTCAGGAACAGACCTTTTTTGTCCCAAGGGTGTTATTTTAAAATAACTCCTTTTCAGAGTAAATTTGTTCTTTGAATTCTGAACTATTGCCTTCTCGACTATCACAGGCATTGAAATGCTCCTTACAGACAACTGTATAATTCTTTTCTAAAGGATAATTGAGTTTCTTCTTGTTTATTTTCTCTACAGTTTTTGCAGGGCAACTTTGGTTACAGCTCATTTATTGAAATGTTATTCTTCTGACAGGGCTGGCAAACAATCCATTGATCTGAAGAGCCAAGATTCTATGCTGTGCAAAATCTGGATTCACTACCTGCTCCATACATGTTTATATTGCTAACTTCATTTGTTTCTTGACTAACTGGAGTTGATGACCCATTCTGTTTCATTGATATAAAACTTTTAGATTAGATTTTGCTCTCATATAGTCATGAAATTCCCTCTGCAGTTAGTAGCTATATATCAATATCAAAGAGCAGAGTTTGGCCTTTGTAATTACATCATTTCATGTAAGATTCTTCTTAGCATGTCTGTGAATTATTGATAAATCCATCAAAGGGCAAATATTAAATAAGTGTCTTTGCTGTGAACTTTTATAGCTATAATTTATGTACTGTAGTGCCATAGCTGGGCATGATCCTTTTCAAAACAAAGAAGTCCCTGCCCCAAGACTCTGACAATTTCAAACAAGAATGATGGAGAGAACAAATACAAGTCCAGTCAGGGAGAAGAGGAGGAAGGTAAAAAGGTTAAGTTTATATGGTTGCTTAGATGAGTCTGGGATTCTTGCTTTGTTTAAATGATTATTGAAAGACTGTAGTTTATAAGTTTATTAGAGAAGTGTGTTTTGAGAAGCATTTTAAAAGAGGTAGTGGAGGCATGGAGAGATGAGGAGGGGGATCCAAGTGCAGAAGGGTTATTAAAAGGAGAAATGGAGGTGGACGTGGGAGAACAACATGAAGGGAACAATAAACTGTATGTTTATGATGTTTCTCACACTCCAATGTATCTGTCCTCTGGAAAATGTTTTCTTCCCTGGCAAGAGACATTGCTTACATCTACACTGGAGCTTAGGTCAACTTAAAGAAGGTTAAGTCAACCTACAGACTCCTACCACCACACTGGGCTTTTATTAAGTTGACTTAAGCACTGCCTTAAGTCGACGTAATAACACCACCTCTTAAGGCCCACTTAATGCTTAAGCTGACCTTATTAAGTCAACTTAAGCCAGTGTAGGTGGGGAATAACCCTTAAATTGACTTAATTGGCCTCCAGTTCCCTCCCAGAGTTCCTGGCCACCAGGAAGTGTCAACCTAGCACCTGCCGCCAGAGTGGACACAGGCAGTCGACAGGAGTTTTCATTGTGGATGCCTAAGTCAATTTAACGAGGTTGACTAAATCGACTTAAAGTTGACCTTGTTAAGTCACCTTAAGAGAGCCTTCAGTGTAGACATACCCTATATGTGTAGAGTGAGCAGGCTAACATGTCTGAGGAGTCCTAAACGTGCCCCCAACCAATCCCATGACAGCCTATTGACTCTGCAGGGAGTGAGAAACAATATACTTATCCTCCTGCCTCTCCCATTTTGCTGTCTCCGCTGAGCATGGGGAAAACACTGGGTTTTTCTCTCACTCTGTTATATTAATAAAAACAAAGAAAAATAAGTATATGATAAATCTACAAAAAGAGCCAATTCCAAATAATGGGATATGAAGCTTGTTAACCATATATTAGGTACTCCACCAGACTCTTGAACATCCGTCTTTACAGTATATAAAGATAGCTGGGGAAGGGGGGGACCGCTGCTGTTGAGAATGCTTCAGATACAGCCTTCTGCAAACAGCGCTTTCCATTGACTTTTGGAAATTAGTTCTCCTTCATATGAGCTCTTCCCTGAGAGAATAGTACCAACTCAAGGTGTTTCCTGTCCTCAGAGATGGAGCATGCTGCTTCCATGATGCTCCTGGCCTTGAAAATGAGTTTGGGAGTAAAATTCAAAAGCCTTGTACAACAATGTAATGCTGCAAAACCACTTATTTAAATTGTCACTGCTTGGCAGTATTAAGTGCACATGGCTGCTGTTTAGATTTAGTACATTTTTGTGAAATAAAAGGCCACTTATCCTGTCTGTTAAATAGTAAAGAGGGAAATAATAGAATTTCATTTTGCTAGGATAGTGGCCAATATGATGAGGGTTCAGAAGGGTTGGCCACAGTGGTTAAAGTATAATTTGACAGGCCCCAGAACCTTGCTAATCTCTGGGGCCTCTTCCTGTACTGTCCAGGCCCCCTTCATGTATGTGCAGGTCCCAGCTCAGGCAGGCATTTGCAACAATTTCTCAGTATCATATGCACCGGTTATCACTCCATAAAAATATGGTTATCATTCCATAAAAATACTGTCCCTGATCCTGGCCACACATGCTGCCCCCTCCACCCCTCTGCACCTCCCTGATCTCAATCCCAACATCACACTCTGTCTCCCCCCTGGCCCTGATCCTAGCCTCACACACTGCCCCCTCACCCTGATCCTGGCCTCACAAACTGCCTCCTTCGCCCCTTACCCCCATCCCAGCCTCACATGTTGCCTCCTCCACCCTCCTACCCTCATCCTGGTCTCACACCCTGCTCCCTCTGGCACCTACCCCCATCCTGGCCTCACATGCTGCCCCCTGTGCCCCACCCCCAGATGGTGCTTGGCCCTGGCATGAATGTAGAGGACTGGACTCAGTGACCTCTCATGATCCTTGGCAAGGCTGCTCCCACCTTGGGCATGCGTCTGAGCATGCTCAGGGTGGGAGATCTGAAAACTCCACCGCCCTGGCCACAGCTCCGAGGCCAGAGCCCTAAAATTTCAAGTAACTCTTCTCAGAAGCAGAGTGTCATTGGGAAATCTTTACAGTCTGTCCAGGGACTGGAGCCCACTCCATTAGAATCACTGTTCTGTCATAATATATAAAAACAAAGAAAAAGGTTACAGTCACTGCAGGAAAGTTAACTCTGTGGATCCTGACCTATACGTAGATACAGTTTGTAGTGCAGCATGACAATTTTTGTATAGTAAGTTCCTGGGCTCAGAAAAATTGATTATGATAGATGTACCTGAAGATACACTGTCAAAAATGATAGGCACAACAGTCAACTCTTCAACATTAAAAATGACATTTTCTGTTTTAAAATGTGTCACTAATAAGGTTTAAGTGACAGCATTTTTCCAGAAAAGGACATACCAGTAACTAAAAATCCTCAGTGCCTCTGCTGAATTTGTTGGGATGGTGGAGCTGTGCTTGAATATGATGCAAGCATGTATGTCTTGACATATTTGCCCCTTATTCCTCTCAACTCTATTTCTGTGAGATGACAGGGGACCAAAATTGACAAGTATCCTGTCTCAAGTGCTCAGAGAATGAAAATTGCTTCCATTTGTATGCCTCTCACAAGACTCAATCTGCCATAGGCAGCAGCAGAAGAGCACCATATTCATATTTGCAGTGTTTGCTGTCTTTTGCTCAGTTCAGGAGCTGTATTTGAAGTCTTCTGTGTCCTTGTTTTAGGAGGACTGATGGGTTTTACTGTATATCTTTTATTGGAATGATATTTTAAAATAGAAAATTTCTTTTTTTGGAAATGCAAATTTTGGGCTTGTCAACCCAAACAGTGTCCATACTAAATTGTCCTTACATCATAAAAAGCTAACTATTGACCTGACATCAGGACTGGGGCATTGCCAGTGCCTGGCACACGGAGCACGTGCCCCAAGTCTCAGCACCAGTGCCCTGAGTGTCCAGGCCAACCCTGTCCCGGACTGGGGACCCAGGCTGGGGCACCCTCCACAGCACCCGCCTCTCCCAGCCCCAGCCTCAGCCAGGGATTGAGGCTGGGACACTTGCAGTGGTGCCTGCTTCTCCCAGTGCGGGATCCTGGCTGGATGCCCACAGTGGCCCATCTCTGCCGGCCCCAAACCCAGCAGGGGATCTGGGGCCAAGCTGGAGACAGCAGGAGCCCGATGAATGATCAGCCTGGAGTGCTAGATTGTGGCCAAGGGGGTGGGGCCAGGGCCTATGCTCCGGATCTTTCCCTGGGGCAATGACGTTCCTGATCAGGACAGGTGATTGTCTTTTTCCAGCCACTTAGGAAAGTGTTTATAAAAAGCGGACAATGGTTAACTAAACAACTGACTTCAATAGTGGCTGAAAACTCCTTAACATTTTAAAAAGCTCCAATTGTTTTTGTTACACTTGTATTGGCAAAAATTAAAAATATTATAATTTCTTTTTAAAATAGTGAATGTATAGTAGAGATAGTCAGGTTATTTGCTTCAGATAAAAGGGCCAAAGACTATAGCCCATTTTCCCATTTGTTAGTTACATGGCATCCTCCAGATGTATTGATTAGTAACCATTATTTTTAAGTCACTCCCACTGTTCTTGTGAGGTTCCTTCCCAGTAAATTACCAGTTTGTACTCTCAGCCATAATTCCAGTTTAATAAAGTCATTGGAACAATTAACACATAAAATTAAGTAGAAATAAAACTGTATCTGTAAAGGTTTATTGCAAGTTCATCTCTGCCTCAGTTTTCCCAATAGCCTTTCAATAAGTCTAAAGAGGCTTACTTCTACTGAAGAGTGCACCTTCAGGGATATGGTTTATTAAACCCAAAGATAGAACATTACACAGGCAGGCTTCCGCTCCAGTGCCCTAGGCTGCAGGGGAAAGGGACTAAGTTATCTCTAGTCTATCACCCTGACTTATGTCCAGGTGCCTTATAATTGAGCTTTTCTTAAGCGAATACCCTCTTCTGGAGCCAAAGCTTCTTATCTGCTGGGGAAGGGTCTCTTCCCTTGGGACAAGGTCTCCACACAGGTCAAATTGCAATAACCCTTCTTCAAATGATTGTATGAGTCCTCTGATCTGGAGCTTCTACTGCTATCAAATGAAGCCCTTCCAGAGGGCCAGGGTCTTCTGAGACATGGTATTCATAGCTCCTTCCTTCCAGGGTCTCTCCCATATAGAAGCATTCTTCCTTAGTTTCCTTTCCTGGTGAGACCCGTTTACCAGGTTCCACTTGAGATGCCCTTCCTTGGAAACTTCCTTTTTCTTGGGACTGTTCCGCCCCACAGGAGCGTCTGTTCTCTAGGGAGATGCCACTAGAAGCAGCTCCATATCCAGCTCCCCTGAGCAGTTCTTTTCCTAGATTCTTATTCCCTGGATTCTCCCTTGCCTGAGCCCACAAAACCATTTATAAGGCCCAGGTGTTCCTTACCCCAGTTAACTATCAGCTCCTTAGGCAATCATTCATCCTCATATGGAACAACTTATTCTCTTTAACAGAGCCTGTCATCGTTAGTTTGCTTAGACAGCAAAGGTCTGTTGTGACAGTCCCCTAGAGTGCATGCCATACTGAGTTGTATGCCCCCTAATACCTCACCACCTTGAGGTAGGTGGAACAAAGCGCAATGACTGATGCCATTTTCCTAAGTATAAGTACTTCACCGTCAGCTATTAGGGTCCCCATTGCCATTGACTTGAAGGGATCACTCGCCACACATGACGATGACTCCACTGATGCCCAGTCTTCACCAGAGCCTCATTCCCCAACTGTTTCAGGGTTCATGACAGGCCTTCATGACTCCAGTAACAGGCCCTCATGACTACCATAACAGTTAAGGGGAAAAAGCCCCACCATACTTTGCCCTGCCAAGCAATCGCCTACTTTGGTTGTTGCCCACTCCCCATGAGCTAAAGCATAAGGTTGGACTTCTGAGGAGTAACCTTGGGGAATGGAACCTGTTAGGGGTCAGCTATCCTGGTAGAGACCCCCATTCAGAAAAAAAAAACATTACATTGACTTAATTGGGATTTAAACATATTCATATATTATAAGATAGGAAGACAGAACTTTGAATATCTAGTCTGACTGTCTGTATAACACGAGACATAGAACTTTCCTGAATTAATTCCCATTTGAAATAGAGCTTATCTGCAGAAAAACATCTAAGTTTGATGTTAAAATTACCAGTGTTAGAGAATTCAGCACAAGCCTCGATAAAATTGTTCCAATGAATAATTACCCTATTTGTAAAAAAAACAAAACAAAAAACCAAACTTGCACCTTATTTCCATTCTGAATTTGTCTAGCATCAGTTTCTAGCCACTGTTTATTTTATATTTTGACTACTACACTGAAAAGTCCATTTTTAACTATTTTGTCCTCCATGTAGTTAATGCACTTACAAACTGTGACTAATGACTCCCTAACCTTCTCTTTGTTAATCTATGCAGATTGAATTCCTTGACTCTGTCACAGTAAGGTATGTTTTTTTTAATCCTTTAATCATTCTTATGGATCTGCTTTCATGTGTTAACATACGTCTTGCATTCTGGACACAGTGTTCCCACAGAGGTCATACATGCCCGAAATACAGAGGTAATATAATCTTCCCCAGCCTAATCAGTATTCTCCACTTTATACAGATGAGATTGCATTAGACCTTTTGGCATCACACTAAGAGCTTACGTTCAGCTGATTATCCATTGAGACCCCCAAATCTTTTTCGGAGTCCAGGATAAAGTCTCCAGTCCTACAAGTCCAGCCCACATTATCTGATGTTTTCACTGGGCCATACTGATATGAATGGTGTTTTCTTGTGCTCCAGTTTACCAAACAGTCCAGATCACTCTATATCAGCGACCTGTCCACTTTCCTGATCTTTGTGTCATTTGCAAACCTTATAATTGGTTATTTGATATTTTCTTTCCAAGACATTGATAGAAATATTGAACAGAGTACAGCCAAGAACCAATCCCTGCAGGACCCCACTAGAAACACACTCATTCAGTGATGCTTCCCTGTTTACAGTTATATTTTGAGACATGCCATTTAACCACTTTTAGTCCATTTAATGTGTGCCATGTTAACTGTGTATTGTTCTAATTTTTCATCAGCATGTCATTTGTACCAAGTCAAATGCTTACGGAAGTCTGTTACATCAGCACTATCACTTTACTAGTAGTCCTATACTTTTGAGATTTCCTGGGTACACTGGGGGCACCATTCTAAAATCCATATTAGTTTTTACTCAGTTCTTACTCAGAAAAAGTGACTCAGAGTTTTCCGAAATGAAATTAGGATTTGACTAGCAATTTTAAAAAATAATCAGGGCGAAACAATAATAGATTCTCACACTGGTGATACAGCATATAAGTTATTTAGATCTCAGAGGGGAAAGCCATAGGAGCCAGAAACCACCCACTCAGGTTTCCACAGGAGGTTAAGAGAATCCAAAGTGTGATCTCCTTTAGGAGACAGTCTTTCCTCTACAGGAATGGTGCTCACCCCACTGACAGCCCTTTCAACCCCCCAGAATTCCACTCAACTAAGAAAAAAAACCTGAAAAAACACTAGATGAATAAATATTATAAAGAATCAAAAAACACATCCCTATCCCAAGTAGAGCTTTTGCACCATAAAGGGAGAATTGCCAGAAAACCCATGAAATTCACTAGAGATGTCATGATTCTATTGCCTTTACAAAATATGTGCTCAAATACTGGAGTTTTGGGAAGTAGTATAAAATTGACTGACAGACAGAAAATATTCATAATCCTTGAAAACAGTGTCAGGATGTAAACAAGCCCACTTCTAAGATGCCAGCTACCAATGTTCTGCATGAAGCTGTCAACGAGGATATACTGGTACCTATGTAATTAGCACCACCCTTTTTTAATCCATTGGCTGGTAGGTAGCACCTGCAATCCTGGCAGCTTTCAGCTGTTGTGATGCTGCATCTTGCTTCCAGGTATTAAAGAGAAGTCAGGTTATATAATCAGTTAGTGCTTCAATCATTTATTTCAGTCATTCATGTTGTGCTACATTGACAGCAGTGATGAGGGCTTTAACGAAGGTCACAGCTTTCTTATCAAGTCTTTGTCTTTTAGGGCTCCTTTCTAGCATAATCAACATTGACCTTTGTCTAGCTTCAACACACTGAAAATAACAGAGACTGCTCCTGTAATGTACTTTTTTACTTCCTAATAGGACTAGAAGACAAATCAATAATTGGGGAAGGGGGGTTCTCATCATTTGCCTCTTAACCTTTTAGAATAGTTATCATTCACAGACTAAAATTAGAGCCTGATGCTTCTAAAATGTAAAAGGAGGTCAGATACATTGCATGAATACTCCAGAGTGACCTACAGGTTCAAAAACCAAAAAATCATGATTGTGGGTTGTTTAGAGAAATTCCCATGGATGTTTCAGAAACATGAAAAGGGAATCCTGGAAGGGAATTTAGGATACTGAGGTAGGTGAGGGCTGGACAGACTATGAAAGGAGGAAGAATGAAGGGACATAAAAAGGTGGACAGGTAAGGGGAGGGCCTGAAAGTGGAGACATGGAATGGGGTTCGAGGAACTGGAAGAGTCATGAAAAGAAATGGTCAGTGGTCTATAGTAAGGTAAAGAAAATGAGTGGAGGAGACTGGGATGTGTGCCGAGGAGATCTGGAGACCACAGGAAGTGTGATGTGTGTGCAAAGAACCAGGGTAGGTACTGCTGGACATATTTACTAGAAACTGTAGATCTTAGGCACACCAAGCCTGTAAGCGTTTCTGATTCCCACATATAAAACCTGAAAATCTAGAAGTTTTCTCTGCAGGTATGTGGGTAAAAGCTCCCCCTTACACAGCCTCCCTCCCCACTACCCATTACCCCCCACTTCCACCTAGGCATAATGTATACCACCACCCATACCTCATATGAGCCTGCTAAGTCTGCAGGTGGGGAACCTTGCTCTGATAGCTTCAAAATATGTCAGAGCAGGGATCCCTTCCTGAGGAGTTTATAAGGAAACCTGATAGGCTCCAGTTCTGGAAACCACCTGTTTAAGTCTCACTGATTTCGATGGATGTAAGCATAAACTCATAGAGTCTAAGATCATCTCATCCGATCCCTGCGTGTAACATAGGTCATAGAACTTCCTCCAAAATACTTCATAAAGCATATGTTTTATGAACTTCAATCATGATCTAAAAGTTTTCACTGATGGCGGGCAGTCTTTGCCAAGACTGTTGGTATCTTCGGCATAAGATTTTTTCAGGTTGTTGTCCTGCATTATGGATGAGCAGACTTTCTGCAGTGCAGACTGCCTTTAGCCCTTACGAAGTATGCTAGCTATCTCTGTTGTCCTGATCAATTTAAATAAAGCCACACGAGGACAGCCAGGAATGTAAAGGATTGCAGAGCATTGCACGTGGCCCAGTTGCACTGAACCCAGGTGCTCAGACACTTTTCTCCCACTGGAAGTGAAGTTGAAGGTGCTCAGGAATAGCTTTGAGTAGGGGAATCCGGGGCTGGAGCAGAGCCACCACTCTGCCTGCTGTGCTGACCACTACCTGCTTTTGTTCCTGCCCTGACATCGGTGTAGGATGATGTTTTTCCTTAGCATGGCTGGACTGTGCTGCAAGCTGGAGGAGGTCCTGGGAGTGACTCACATTGGGTGGTGGCCCTTGCTAAATTATTCCAATGGTTAATTACTCTCACTGTTAAAAATTTAGATCTTAGTTCCAGTCTGTGTGTCTAGCTTCAGCTTCTTGCCATTGAATCATGTTATACCTTTCTCTGCTTGACTGAAAAGCCCATTATTAAGTATCTGTCCCCCATGCAGCTACTTCTAGACTGTGATCATCACCTCTTAACCTTTTCTGTGCTAAGCTAAACAGATTGAGCTCACTGAGTTTATCACTGTATGTTTTCTAATCCTTTAATCATTCTCATGATTCTTTCTGAACTCTCTCCAATCTATTTACATGAATCTGGATATAGTGTATTTAACTTCAAAGTTAGGCATATGATTCAAAGTGTCTCTTACATAGGATGCTAAACTGAAGCCATAAAATTGTGGTGATTGTTCAAAAATACTGGAAGATCTATAAACAAATAGCTTTATTTTACAGAGCCAAGGCTGAACATATTCTTCAATGGAATCCAGTAAACACCACCAAAACAATATTTGTTTATGAAAATTATATAACTTTGCAAACTCTCACATTAAGAACCCTAAAAATGACCCAATATGGAATACAGATAATTCCCACTGCTCTGGCTGCCTTTATCACTCACTAGTACTATCAGTCTTTCTGACTCAGAACAAATAATGAAACTTGCATTTGTCTTCTAAAATTTGCAAAAGTATACAGAAAGGTCAAAACAACAGGTATGACATTATAAAATCATAGAATCCTAGGGTTGGAAGGGACCTCATAGGTCATCTAGTCCAACCCCCTGCCAGAGGCAGGACCACTCCCACTAAACCATCCCAGTCATGGTTTTGTCCCGCCGGGCCTTAAACACCTCCAAAGATGGAGACTCCACCACCTCCCTTGGCAGCTCATTCCAATGCTTCACCACTCGCCTAGTAAAAAAGTTCTTTCTAATATCCAGCCTAGACCTCCCTAACCACAACTTGAGACCATTGCTCCTTGTTCTGTCCTCTGTTACCACCAAGAACAGTCGAGCTCCATCTTCCTTAGAGCATCCCTTCAAGTAGTTGAAGGTTGCTATCAAATCCCCCCTCAATCTTCTCTTCTGCAGACTAAACAAGCCTAATGCTTTCAGCCTATCCTCATCGGGCTTGTGCTCCAGCCCTTTAATCATTTTGGTTGCCCTCCTCTGAACTCTCTCTAGCATGTCCCTGTCCTTTTTGTAGTGGGGAGCCCAAAACTGAACACAGTATTCCAGATGTGGCCTCACCAGTGCAGAATAGAGAGGAATGATCACATCCCTTGATCTGCTGGTAATACTTCTTTTGATGCAGCCCAGTATGCCATTGGCCTTTTTGGCAGCAAGAGCACACTGCTGACTCATATCTAGCTTCCCATCCACCATGACCCCCAGGTCCTTTTCTACACTGCTGCTACTTAACTGAATGTTTCCCAGCCTGTGGGAGTGCATGGGGTTTTTCCGTCCTACATGCAGGATTTTACACTTGTCCTTATTGAACTTCATAAGATTTTTATTGGCCCATTGTTCCAATTTATCTAGGTCTCCCTGAATCCTGTCCTTGCCCTCCAACGTGTCTACTGGTCCCCCCAGCTTGGTGTCATCCGCAAACTTACTGAGAGTGCAGTCTATTCCATCATCGAGATCATTGATGAAAATGTTGAACAGAACCGGCCCCAGGACCGACCCCTGGGGCACACCACTCGTGACTGGTTGCCAGCTAGACATGGAACCATTGATTCCTACACGCTGAAACCGTTGATCTAGCCAGTTTTCTATCCACCTTATAGTCCACCTATCCAACCCATACTTCCTTAATTTGCCAGTGAGAATGCTGTGGGAAACTGTATCAAAAGCCTTACTAAAATCAAGGTATATCACATCAACGGTTCTTCCTGCATCCAGAAAACCAGTCATCTGCTCATAGAAGGAAATGAGATTGGTCAGACATGATTTACCCTTGTTAAATCCATGCTGACTGTTCCTGATCACTTTATTTTCTTCTAAGTGTTTGAGGATGGATTCTTTAAGAATCTGCTCCATAATTTTGCCAGGGATTGAGGTGAGGCTGACAGGTCTATAATTCCCCGGATCCTCCTTTTTCCCTTTCTTGAAAATAGGCACTACATTAGCTTTTTTCCAATCCTCTGGCATCTCCCCTGTTCTCCATGAGTTTTGAAAAATAACGGCCAGCGGTGCTGCTATCTCATTGGCCAATTCCCTCAGCACCCTTGGATGCAGTTCGTCCGGCCCCATGGACTTGTGCACATCCAACTTCTTTAAGCAATCCCTAACCTGACCTTCCATCACCAAGGGCCTCTCTTCTTCTCTCCCATCTGCCACACCCATGGTAGTGGGCTGGGAGCTGACCCTGCCTGTGAAAACTGAAGCAAAAAAAGCATTGAGCACTTCAGCTTTTTCTTCATCCTCTGTCACGAGGATGCCTGCCCCATTCAGCAAGGGACCTACACCATCCCTGATCCTCTTCTTGTTATTAACATACTTGTAGAACCCCATCTTGTTATCCTTTACATCCCTCACTAGCCGCAGCTCCATTTGTCCTTTGGCCTGTCTGATTTTATCCCTGCAGTCCCTAGTAATATTTTTATATGCCTCCTTGGTCATCTGACCAAGCTTCCACTTCCTGTAAGCTTCCTTTTTATGTTTAAGCTCAGAGCAGAGTTCTCTGCTAAGCCATTCTGGCTGCCTCACATGTTTGTTCTTTCTCCTAACTGGAATGGCAACTTCCTGTGCCCTTAGCAGGGTTTCTTTAAAATATAACCAGCTTTCTTGGACTCCTTTCCCCTTCAGATTAGCTTCCCAAGGGATCCTGCCCATCAGTTCCCTGAGGGAGCCAAAATCTGCTCTTTTGAAGTCCAGGGTTTTTGTTTTGCTGGTTTCCTTCCTTTCTTTAATGAGCATCCTGAACTCAACCATGTCATGGTCACTACTGCCTAGCTTGCCATTTACCTCTACGTCCCTGATCAATTCTTCCCTGTTTGTGAGCAGCAGGTCGAGCGGTGCAAGGCCCCTAGTTGGTTCCTCTAGCCTTTGTACTAGAAAGTTGTCCCCAACACTCTCTAAAAATTTCCTGGACTGCCCATGCACTGCTGTATTGGCCTCCCAGCAGATGTCAGGGTAATTGAAGTCCCCCATGAGCACCAGGGCCTGTGATCTACAAGCTTCCGCTAGTTGTCCATAGAACACCTCATCCACCTCCTGCTTCTGGTCTGGTGGTCTATAGCAGACCCCCACCACAACATCCCCCTTGTTGCATTCCCCTCTCAATGTAACCCACAGACTTTCTACGGGCACGCTTCCACTTCCATAATGGAGCTCTGAGCAGTCATAGAGCTCTTTTACATATAGTGCTACTCCTCCCCCTCTTCTTCCCTGCCTGTCTTTCCTGAACAGTTTATACCCATCCATGGCAGAGCTCCAGTCATGCAGACTATCCCACCACGTCTCTGTTATTCCTATGATATCATAGTTCCTTGCCTGCACTAGTACTTCCAATTCTTCCTGTTTATTTCCCAGGCTCCTCGCATTAGTGTATAGGCACCTAAGATACCCGGTCACTTGCCCTACTTTGTCAGTTTGGTTTTCAATTCTATTACATATACCTCCTTGCATTTTTTCTTGGAGTCCTCCTCCCCCACTCTCCTCATGTGTTGGCGCTTCAGTGGAACATTTAAGACAATTATTTGATTCCCCCCCCCATGTTCCAACTACCTTCTCTTTTATTCCTGGTACTACAGTCCCAACACCCCCCAAGTTCCATCCCTTCCCCCAGATCTCCCACACTGCCACTTACCTGTGGGCTTTGGTCTCCTTCCCCCATTGAACCTAGTTTAAAGCCCTCCTCACTCGGTCAGCCAGTCTGTGCCCAAACACACTCTTCCCCTTCCTGGACAGGTGAAGGCCATCTCTGCCTATCAATCCTCTGTCCTGAAACAGAACTCCATGGTCAAGGAAGCCGAATCCGCATTCTCTACTCAAGGGGCTTCTTGGGGAAGAGAAAGAATCCACACTTGTGAAAAGCCTGTAAGGTACTACTTGTGTTCTGAAGACTACACTCAACTAAACTGCCCTAGACATGGAATTAGTAAGACATGAGTGGTTGTTGTTATAGGAAAATGCATTTTTCATTGAACTTTCTCTTCTCCCATCTTCCATCACCTGCACCTGTGTGCATGCATACGGATGCGCGCACGCACGCACCTTTTTTATAGAAAAGCTGTCATCTCCTCCTTCCTGAATTGCCCATATCAAACCCAACTCAGTAATAAGCAAATCCCAATGCACAAATTCCTCATCTCTAATCCAGTGGTTCTCAACCTTTTGTAGATCATGACACACTTAGTGGCATATCGTGACCCTACAGGACACACCAGCCAAACTCCCCAGAACAAATATAGCCATTTCCCCAGCTCTCAACAACACACTACTATGTGGCAACACAGTAATGTGTCCTGACACAATGGTTGCGAACCACCGCTCTAAGAAAGGACCCTTGGGCCACCTGCTCCATCTTGTAAGCAGGGGTGTTAAGGTATAAAGGGGTGTGGCTTCAACTCTCCCTTTATTCTTTTTGACCATTTCTGACATTTCACTAATCAGCTTTTCTGCTCTTTTGGGTACCATCTTTGTTTTGTTTGGCTTGGTTTGTTTGTTTGTAGACCAAAATTGTCAAACTTAAATTCATAAAGTTAGATGGCTACACCCTTATTTAGGCATCTAACTAAGTGGCCTAATTTTAGAGGTTCAGTATATTGACTTTGATTCAGTTCTCACCATTCAGAGTTGGAAGTGCCTCACCTCAGAATTCAGGGACAGGGGCATATGACTGCTTAAACTGTAGGCGCATGTGATTGCTAATAATTATAATAATTATTTAGCTATAATTAGTCATGTTTTTATTTTAAAATAAAATGAAGTGTTTGATGCTCATGCTGGTTTGGAGCTAGTCCTCTTGGGCTGCTTACCTTTCCTTTATTTCAGCCCTGTAGGAATCTAGCCAGTTTTTGGCTCAATATTTGTAGAACAGTTACATCACAGTACTTTGGGATCTAAGCTATTCTTGTGCACTCCAAAAAGCTCCCTAGACATTGAAATTTGGAGGAGGGGAATGAGAAATATGCAACCAAAAATTAGCTGGATTCACCAAGATATAGCTACCAAAGGTTTTAAACCTTTCTTGTACTATGATGTGTTGGGGTCCTACTTATTTTGGTTGCCTAGTAAAAGAACACTTGATTTCCATTTTGATGTTAGAATTTCTGGATTTGTGACAAGATTTGGTAGGCTCCAGATGCCAGATATGAGCTGTTGCAATGCTATTGCACTGGAACGCATCGGGACTGAATTTAGTAATGTGCAGAGAGGACTAACTGTGTTTTCTATTTAGGCAGGGGAATTTGGAAGGTTGGCAGAAAGTAGACAGGATCCAGATTTTTATATCACTGTACCAGGAGGTGAATCATGATTTGGTATTTTATTGCAGTTGGAGCACCCGCACTAGTTTTCCATTGAGACATTAGAATTTAAGGGCATGGCAGTCCAAAGTGATCCAAGTTCCAAAGGGGTAGCCATGTTAGTCTAGTTCAGCAAATCAAACAAGGAGTCTGGTGGCACTTTTAAAGACTAACAAATTTATTTATCACATGAGCTTTCATGGGAGAGAATCCCATTTCAAAGTGGGATTCCCTCCCACAAAAGCTCATGGGTCAGCAACCCTTGCAAACCCTTGTGCCGGTCCTTCCTCCGCAACCTTCAGCTGGTGCCGGTGGCCCCCTCTGCTGAAAAATCTGACAGCTGCCTGAAAGTTCAACAGCGGTCATGGCTGGAGCAGGAGCACTTTCCAGGCATGCCACAGAAAGAAGTTGCCCAGAGTGGCTCTTCTTGGTGGTTTGCCTGGGGACAGAGGTCCCCAGGCACGTCACAAAAAGAAGCTGCTCCTTTGGAGAGGAAGAAGCTGCCCGCAGCAGCTCCTTTGGGGAGCGTCACACTACAGAGAGGAGCCACTCTAGGCAGCTTTTTTCTGTGTCACATGGAGGCATGGACATGGGGGGACCCCCTGTGTCCCAGCTGCACCCGAAGAAAGCTGCCCAGAAGGGCAATTTCTGTGATACTGCAGAGGGTGCCACGTGCTGCTCTAAATGGGCTTGGGTGCCACTGACGGCAGACATGCCGGGGGTTGCCTACCCCTGGCTCATGCGATAAATAAATTCATTAGTCTTTCAAAGTGCCACCAGACTCCTTGTTTCAAAGTGATCCAGCTATTTGTGACACTTGTATTAAGCTGCATTGGGGTCTGTTTGTACGGCTCTGCAGATATCCATGGATATCCACATTATATCTGCATCTGCGGATACAACATGGATATCCTTGGACCATTTCTTGCAGATGCAGATCTGACACAGATCCACATATTTTAATCTTCACAGAGCTAGAACCCTGCAAATATGCAGATATCCGCAGATATCCACATTATATCCACATCTGTGGATACAAGACAGATATCCGCGGACCATTTCTTGCAGATACAGATTGGATACAGCTCCACATATTTTTATCGTCACAGAGCTAGAGCCCTGCAAATACACAGATATCCACGGATATCCGTGTTATATCCACATCCATGGATACAACACGGATATTTGCGGACCATTTCTTGTGGATGCAGATTGGATACAGA
>ML682021.1:29669099-29861615 GCA_007922195.1 Podocnemis expansa | reverse complement strand
GGATACAGATCCACATATTTTTATCTTCACAGAGCTACAGCACTGTAAATATGTGCATATCCGCATTATATCTGCATCCGTGGATACAAGATGGATATCCGTGGACCATTTCTTGTGGATGCAGATCGGATACAGATCCACATATTTTTATCCTGACAGAGCTAGAGCCCTGCAAATACGCAGACATCCACGGATATACACATTATATCCGCATCCATGGGTACAACACAGATATCCGTGGACCACTTCTTGTGGATGCAGATTGGATGCAGATCCACATATTTTTTTGTTCACAGAGCTGGAGCCCTGCAAATATTTGGATATCCGCAGATATCCACATTATCAGAGCCGGCGCTGGGGGTCGTGGCGCCCCGCCGCAGCAGAGCGACGCCAGCGCAGATGAGCGACGTCATCAGGGGAGCGCCACGGCGCTGTCCCCTTTTGACGCCCCTCAACATGCCGGCGCCCCCGTTACGCAGGGGCTGCTTACCGGCCCTGCGCATGATATCCGCATCGGTGGCTACAACACGGATATCCGCGGACCATTTCTTGCGGATGCAGCTCGGCTACGGATCCACGTCTTGGTCTCCGCGCAGGGCCCTATCTGTTTGCTCATTTCTGGGCATGCAGCAGTATCATAGAATCACAGGGTTGGAAGGGACCTCATAGGTCATCTAGTCCAACCCCCTGCCAGAGGCAGGACCACTCCCACTAAACCATCCCAGTCATGGTTTTGTCCAGCCGGGCCTTAAACACCTCCAAAGATGGAGATTTCACCACCTCCCTCTGCAGCTCGTTCCAAGACTTCACCACTCGCCTAGTACCAGCTGGCCTTTTTGTTTTCTTTGGCTACTCCAGTTTGGCGCCCAAGGTGCAAAAAGCAGCAGGAAGGCGGGCTCCAGGGAGAGCCTTTTCCCAGCTGGCTGGATTGCTGCCGGAGAAAGGCGCGGCCGGCGGGCATCGCTGGTCTGCGCCCTGCTCCTTTTCTGTCTTCAGTCACCTGATTCATTTCCCTGGCAGAGGAGGCACCTGCCCCCCGCTCTCCAGCAGCAGCCAGGCGACACCCCACCAGCTCCCGCCTCCGCGGAGCCAGGTGCCTCCAGCCCCGCCGCCGCCCCAGCGCGAGCCTCTCCCTCCTCAGAGGCCAGCCGCGTTGGGCGCGGCCCCTCCCCGGGGAGGACGCGGAGGCAGGGGCCGGGGAGTGAGTCACGCGCGCCGGGGGGAAGCGGGAAACTCCAGCTGCTGGGCTGGGTCCCGCGCCGGCGGCAGGGCGCATGTGCGGTGCCTGCTGCCTCCTTCTCCTTCCTCCCCGCCCCCCCGCTCTCTCCTGCCGGCTGGGTGCTGAAGTTGGGCGGATGGCAGCAGCCCAGCCCCGCTAGGGACCAGCTGCACGAGGGACCGCGCCGTGCCAAGCGCGCGCAGCCAGGCGGGGCCGGGTAAGCCGGAGCGCGGGGTCTCGTGCGGCTGCCCCCGGGAAGCGGCACCACCATGTCTGCTCCAGGGCGGGGGGCGCCCCGCTGCAAAGGCGCCCACCGCTGGGGGGTGGCAGAGGATGCACAAAGGCGGGAGGGGACCGGCGCCCGGGCTGGGGCGGTGTGAAGCGATGTGCAGCCAGGCATCCTGCTCCAGCCAGGCGGGGAGCGGAGGGGGTTCCCCCAGCTGGCGGGGGAAGGGAGGGGAAAGGATCTGGAAATGTCAGCTTGCGGAGGGGGGGGGGTGCGTGCGTTTTGGAAAGCAGCGGCCCTCCTGTAAAGCCCACGCCGTTTGGAAATGGAAGTGATTCCCTGGGAGCTCTGCACGGAGGCATGTCCTGCATTTCCCAGTGCTGGCAGGGGGGGGGGATGAAAGGCCGAGGCCCCCCTCGGGCTCAGCCTGTCGGTGCAGGGCAAGGCGAGAGGTGGCTGGTGGGCAGCATCCTTTGCCATTCGTTCAGAGGAGGGGGTGCGTTTTCTGTACCCCCTTCCCATAGCCTTTCATGGCACCCACCCATCCCCCCAGCCCCCGCCTGATTCTGCGGCATCAGCAGGGAGCTGGGCTTCGGCCGGATCCCCCCTCCCCGCCTTTCTCTGGGTGGGGATGTGTGAAAATGTCGGAGCATCTGAGGCTGGAGAAAGGACAGAGCCTATGGGCGAAAGCAGGCGGCTACAGATGCTTTAGTGAGGCTCGGGAAGCAGGAGGCGGCTGGAGGCTGCTTCACCGCCGGCACCAAGTTAGGAACAGCGCCCAGCGCAGAGACGCTCCCGAGCCAAAGCTTGGGGCAAACCAGAGCCCATAAAGCCACTGGCGAGCCCCTCCTGTGACACAGGGCAGCCACTGCCCACGTGCCCAGCCCCCAAAGGCAGGGCGTGCAAGAAAAACCCTGCTAGGAATGGTTCGTTTACATTGGAGGTTGCTTTTGAGGAAGCTGAGTCTTCTTTTGCAGCTCTGCAGCCCCTAACATTCGGGATTAAAACCCCTGAATTCTCATCTTTATCGCCAATGAGCTCTCTAGAAACTACAGAACAGACTCGTCTTAGCCAGCTTAGTTCTAGAGCAGGGGTCTCAAACTCAAATCACCACGAGGGCCGCATGAGGACTAGTACGTTAGCCCGAGGGCTGCACCGCTGAAATCTTTCTATACAATGATATTGCAAATATCAGTAATGATCGTGTCATCGATGGCTGCAGGAAATAGTTTGAGGGGCCGCCTGTTTGAGATCCTTGTTCTAGAGCACCCATCACCAATGTTCCCTCTAATTACTCGTAGACTGTGTGCGCAAACAATTTTTTTGTGTGCACAAAAACATTTCTTTGTGAGCACCAATATTAGCACTATTGAATTTTTTGTGCGCACTTCATTTTGTCATGTGCACAGGTTTCATGACCTGTGTGTGTGCGCACACATGCACAGCTTAGAGGGAGCAGTGCCCATCACCATACTATCTGAGCACTACATTAGGATGAGTTGAGAGCTGACATAACTGGGAGTTTGGGATTCCTATTATTGGCAAGGGAGCCTTTTGTTACACGTTGCTCAGGCTTTGGTTAACCTGTCATCAAGTTTACATCCCAGATGCATATTATTATCTTTGCCAACACATGCATCTGTAGAGAAACCTTTAAATTTGTTTTGGTTTGGGGGGGGAGGATTGGGCTTTGAGTTTTTTAAAAATAATTAGGCAAAATGGATGAAATCTCAAATAGAGTAATAGATTCCATTATTTTTAAAATGATGGAGAATGTAAATAGGTACATTTATTACCTAACAATAGGTTTTATAGATAATAAATGAATGGATAGGTACTGCTTATGTTTATAAGTTTTAAAAAGAAAGTTAATTGCCATTGAGATCAATGAAAGCTAGTGTCATCAGCCACATTATAAGATAGATAATTAGTGTCATAAAAATTAACGCCTATTTAAGTAAATAATTAGGAATAATGCATTATTTAAGCTTTGTAAGAAACATTTGTTACCTAAAATGATATTATTACTAATTCCTAGAATTGCATAGGACCCAAATGTGAGAGGCACCATACATATATACAGGAAGGTACAGTCCCAGCCCTGATGTTTTTATAGTCTAAGAAGTAAGATGCTTTTGAGGAACAGAAGTGGAAAATGTGTACTTAAAAATACACATTAAGTGAATGTTGTATTTATAAAAGGTGTTGGCTTACCAGCTGTAGAGTCTGGTGATGTCCTTTCTTTCTCCACAGATCAGGTACAGCGCAAGCAGTGCTGACATATAGATGACATAGCTCTCACACACAGATGGACACAATTTATTGGGGAAGCCCATATGGCTTTTATAAAGGGAAATCATGCCTCATCAATCTACTAAAGTTCTTTGAGCGGGTCAACAAGCAAGTGGACAAGGGTGGTCTAGTGGATATAGTGTACTTAGATTTTCAGAAAACCTTTGAGAAGATCCTTTACCAAAGGCTCTAAAGCAAAGTAAGCGGCCATGGGGTAGGAGGGAAGGTCCTCTCCTGTATCACTAATTGGTAAAAGATAGGGAACAAAGTATAGGAATAAATGGTCGGTTTTCAGAATGGAGAGAGAGAAGTATTGATAAAAGCAAAGTAATACACATTGGCAAACATAATCCCAACTGAACATATAAAATGATGGGTTCTAAGTTAGCTGTTGCAACTTGGAAAGCAATCTTGGGGTCATTGTGGATAGTTCTCTGAAAACATCTACTCAGTAAATAATGGGACTCAAAAAAACTAACAATGTTAGGAATCGTTAGGAAAGGGATAGAAAATATCATACTGACTCTATATAAATCCATGGTATGCCCACATCTTGAATATTGTGTGCAGATTTGATCATCCCATCTCAAAAAAAGATATATTGTAATTGGAAAAAGGTACAGAAAAGGTCAAAACAAATTATTAAAGATGCAGAACAGCTTCCATATGAGAAGAGATTCATCAGACTGGGACCTTTCACCTTGAAAAAGAGTTGCCTAAAAGACTCTATAATAGCAGTCTCTAAAATCATGAGTGGTGTGGAGAAGGTAAATAAGGAAGTGCTATTTACTCCTTCTCGTAGCACAGGAACTAGTGGTCACCAAATGAAATTATTCAGCAGCAGGTTTAAAAGGAAATATGTCTTCACACGATGCACAACCAGCCTATGGAGTTTTTTGCCAAAGGATGTTGTGGAGGCCAAAACTAGAACAGGGTTCAAAAAAGAGCTGGATAAGTTCAGGGAGGGTAGGTCCATCAATGGCTATTAGCAAAGATTTGCTGCAATGCAAAACCATGCTCTGAAGCATCTTTAGCATCTGTTTGCCAGAAGCTGAGAATGGGTGTCTGGGGATGGATCACTGGATAATTATCCATTCTGTTCATTCCCTAAGAAATACCTAACATTGGCCACTGTCAGAAGACAGGCTGCTGGGCTAGATAAACCACTGGTCTGACCCACTATGTTTTGTGTCTGAGCGCTGAACCAGAGGCCACCTTAAAGATCCAAAAGTGGTTCAGTCTCCTACCTTGCCAGTAGTCATGCTTGCTATTGAGAGTACAAATAAGAATTGTAGTGATGAGGGCTTGATTTTTGTGTATGATACGAACACACACAACTGCACAGAAATCATCAACTCAGTTCATAACAGCTACTGAGCAGCCATTCAATATTAATAACTTTCCTTTACTAATGCTTTCAACTAAATTCAGAGCTGGCAAACTGGTAAATGAATTCCTACCCTATTCCTGTTATCTAAATCACCTTCCCTGATGGGCATCGCAAAGATACATATTTGAACTACTTTTTTTTTAACTCAAAAAAGAATCTAAATAAACATACAGGCCATATAAGACCACAGCTTTGTTCCTGATTGCTTTAAGTTGTGATTCATAGTACTTAATGTGTGTTAGGTTAGAACTCTCCCTTTGACAGAATTGTTTCTACCAGAGAGTAGGACTTGAGTGAGGATCATTTGTGAGGTGCACTAAAGTTGAGCCAGACTTGCTTAGGAAAAGGCTTTCCAATGTTGCTGGAGAGGTGCCAAAAGCAGGGATACTTCAATTTATCTCTGAGACACTGAAGAGGAGCAGGAGCCAGAGTGCTACAGTCACAGTATTGGAAAACTGCAGTTAAGCTGTCAGCAGCAGTGGTCACAGGAGACTGAAACATGAGTCTCTGGAGCAATAACATGGACAAGGTGCAAGGTCGTGTAGTAGAAACTCATCTGAATGGAGGGTTCCTCTGTACAAATACAATATTGACATAGGCCACATGCTGGAATTCTCCTCTCCCAAGAGTTGGAGGAAAGAGGAGATGAAAGAAACAGCACTCTAAGCATAGGAGAGAAGATGCCAACTTTTCTGAAACTAAAGCGCTCTAGACATCAGGGTGGTTTGCCACTTCAGCAATGGCATCTGCATGTAAACTTTTCTTCAAGGTAAATATAGTGGCTTCAAAAAGTACAGTGCTCTCACCACTGTCACCTAACATTAGACTTTGTCACTTATCTACTTCTCAAAGAGCTTTGAATATGAAAAATGTGGAAACCCTTGTGTTATAAAAATGTATCCAATGAAACAATTTAGTTATGATGGAGATGCAATTATGACACTATAGTTAGTGTAGTGGTCTATTTTGTACTTAAAGCAGACACACAACCTCTTTATGAACAATATAATGTCTCCGCCTCTGATTTTCCAGGCTTAATCTTTGAGTGCAGAATGAATGTTCTGAGAATTTACAAATAAATCTGTTGATTAATTTGCATTAAAATTCATCAATAGCTATGTTCTTTAAGAAATTTAACATCTTATGTCAATCTCTGTGCTGAATTGTCTTAATAGTCAAATAACACAGATGCTTCAAACTTTCCAAATTGTTAAAATTAATTGAAAGCTCATGCATAGGTTATATTTGAAGAAATTAAATTGTCATTAAGATGCGTTATTAACAGTCACATCTAATTGTGATGATATATAGGCTGCAGACAGGCTCAGGTCAACAGTCAAGGTAACTCTTAAGTGGGACCATTGTGACATTAGAGGTAATTCAACCAATCATTACCTTTCCTCTGCAGCAAATTTTCATGGAACAATTCTATTAGCTGTAATGAGTCAGCGGTATGAGGGAGACCGGATGCTTGTCAGGAGCTCTCACTGGTAGCTTAATTGATTCAGCTGTCACTGCTCTTTAAAGATTTAATGTCTGCATGATAGTTTGGGCATTAGAACTTGAACAGTTTCCTATGGCACTGCAATTTCAGCTCCTCTGTGCACTGAGGCAGCACTGATGGGGCGGTAACTAGGGCAAGAGTCCAGGGTAAGCTGTGAAAATATAACGACATGGGGTCTCAGGGCATGCGTTCTTTCTGAGTATTCTCTTTGAGTTTCTTGTTTAGTTTTCATATACAGAATTTGTAATTATTTCTTAAAAATAAGAAAATGCCCATACAAAAAAGTTTAAGATGCAGTTAAAGTTGAGAATATGTATCAGAAACCATCAGATACAATCTTTACAGGCTTGTTGTAATTGTCCCCAAACTAAGCATTACACATTCAGGAACTGTATAATTAAGCAAAACAAGCAAGGAGTCCAGTGGCACTTTTAAAGGCTAACTTACATACTTACTTATTTATTGCATGAGCTTTTGTGCTGAACTAGACTAACACAGCTACCCCTCTTGGAACTTGTGTAATTAAGGTTACACTTAAAAGATATTGAAACACATTAAGGTAAGACACATGTATTTATGGCAACCAGATAACCTTAACTCTGCCCTGCTGTAGTACCAGGAACAGTAAACTTATGAAAAATTCCAACATGCCTAAGAACCAATTTAATCTAATCTGAGAACACAAAGAAACACTACAATGACTTAATCATAATTGCATAGTTATTGCCTAATGATAAATAAATTTGTTAGTCTTTAAGTGCCACAGGACTCCTTGTTTGTTTTACTGAACTAGACTAACATGGCTGCCCCTTTGGTGCAGGGCACAGTGAAGTTTATTTAGGTACCTTAACTGTGTATTTCATACATTAATATGGATGGATTTACTTTAAGCATAATGCTGACTATGAATTTGCTTGGGTTTGGGATGATTAAGGCATCACTAATGTTTTTTTTTTTTTTTTTTACTTTTAAGTTACTAAGACACTCTCAACTGTAACTTTATAGAAATCTAATTTTGTGTGTGTATGCGTGAGTTAGTGCTAGATAATGGGCAGTCACTAAGAGGAGAATCAGGAGAGAAATGTCTTCATCCTGCCTGTTGTGTTTATACTAATTATATAAAGTCCCAATTAGTGCCCTTGAATGCCTGTATACTCAGTTGGAATATTGGAAAATGAAGGTGAAACTTACACTGGGCTTGATGTGTCATGGTGCTGTTTCTGGCAACTGCAGCAGAATCAGGGGGGCAATATCCAATCCTTAGCCCTGGCACCTACAGCCCTGAGCAGATACAAATAAGTGGATCCGTATCCAACCTGCATCTGCAAGAAATGGTCCCCTGATATCCGTGTTGTATCTGTGGATGCGGATATAACGTGGATATCCATGGATATCCACATATTTGCAGGGCTCTAGCTCTGTGCAGATAAAAATATGTGGATCTGTATCCAATCTGCATCCACAAGAAATGGTCCACGGATATCCGTGTTGTATCCATGGATGCGGATATAAGGTGGATATCTGTGGATATCTGTGGATTTGCAGGGCTCTACTGGCACCACTAAGAACATCCTGGAGCCCATTCTAACATATGCCAGCTGGAAATAGTCTGCAAAGGATTATCCACCAGCTGCGATTAAGAGGAACATGGTTTGTTCTGGCCACTCCTCATCATTTACATATCTCTTCCCACCCTGAATTTGCCCCCTGTGCTACGGGGAAGCTGTGGGGAGGGAGGCACAAGAGCCAGTTATACCAGCTCTAAGTCCACTAAGCCTTCAACCTGCTGGAGAGATGTTCAGCTGGGGACTTACGTGCAGTCCTCACTCTTTTTCTGTCACCTGATCAGAACAAAAACCGTGGAGAGGACCAGAAAAACTGGCCCACTGTGTTTATAGAAAAACTGTTGATATGTTATGACGTACTGCTGTAAAACATGCTGAATATTTCTCCTACCTCTGGAAATTTATTTGACTGTGATTCTGTGCAGGACTTCACTTTCATTTGGCTTTAGAAAAATAAAATGTGATTGACATTCTGATATGGAAATCTGTCATTTTGTGTGAGATTAGTTTTTAATCTTAAAAAAAGGAAACGTGATAAAAAGGGCATGATCAGCACCACACTGTATAAATAAATCTAGCCTAGGATATAGCAAAGGCTCAGTTTATCGCTTGTGTCAATAATAGTAAAATAACATGATGGGGTTCGAGATAAAGCAACTACGCAACTGCAATTGTGGAGGAAGGCTGCGCAGCATCCTTAACTCAGCCCAGTCGTGCATAAGCATTGCATTTCATAGGTATCTCAAAACACAGGATGTGCTGCCATAATCTGTTATGCTATTCCGTGACAGAGTGCTGGGCAAAGGCATCTGTACCCACCCTCTGATCGCTGGCTCACCAGTTAAATCACCCTGAGGGGACAAAGATGTGCTTCTTTGGTAGGTTGGGAAGGGATGAGGAGAGCTTGAAAGGCTAATTAGCCCAGAAGTTAGAAAAGGGACAGGAAGGAAGTGGTCAGGGGAAAGAGAGAGACTGGCAAGCCAAGCAAGCACTCTCAGGGAAAGATAGCTGTTTCCCCTGCTCCTTGGCTGAATGAGCTAGAGATCATGTGCTTGTAAGTACAGAACTGCACAAGTTTGTAAAAATAGTGGGGAGAAAACTGTAAATCTGTTGCACAGGATGTTTAACTAGAAGAAGGTTTTGAGCAGTCTGTGTCTAGAAAAGAGACAAGAATGGGACAATGTTCTATGATACATTCCTATATGCATAGCAGGCTTCAATCAAGAAGACTTAACAAGTTCTTGAATTTCTTGCTTTGTCTCTGACCAATAATAACATTACCTACATATTGATCTGAATACTTACATTAGAGGAAATGTATAATGAATAACACATTGCATGGTCACTGCCTAGTGCTTATAGTACTATGTTGACATCAGTGTTTAAAATTATGAATTTCTCATCCAGTGTAAACTTCACATTATTGCTAAACCATGACAGACTAGATTCTGCCTTTTTCTTTACTCATGCTGGGCCAGAGATTCAGCAGCTGTAAATTGGTGTGAGCTGGGGATCTAGCCCAGGGAGTAATATCTTATTACTCCATGAGTAGTCCCATTAAACTGGAACATAGTTAATTCAAGTTCAGTTACTCAGCACCTCCTAAGTCATTAGCTTTGTAAATCTGCTGTTTTCATATATTCAGAAATGACAAAACATTAATAATGATCAGCAACTTGCAAAGTTATAGTTGTGGGGGGAAAAGTACGTAAGGTATTTTTTGTCACCCAATGATTTAAAAATGGGTTAAAAATATTTGTGCACCTAAATTCAAACCAACAGGACTTATTATGGCCATAATGTAGCAAGCTAAGTATCTGCTGATAATACTTCATATTTCTGTAGGGTGTTAAATGTGTTCAGAATGTTTTACAAATACTAACTAATCTTCCTAATATGAGGTCTAGTCTACACTGTGGGGCTAAGTTGATCACAGATACACAGTCTGCATGCTGCAGACTGTGTATGTCTCCCGTTGACTTAGTTACTCTCACCAGTGTAGTTACTCGGCTATGTCGGCTTAAAGGGCTCTCCCATTGATGCAGCATTACTCCACTTGGAGGGGTGGAGTTACTGAGTCAAATGGGAGAGCGCTTCCAGGATCAATTGATTGGGTCTACCCTGGCCATTCAATCAATCCTGCTGCATCAATCCATGGGGATTGATGCTGCCTTTTCAGTGTAGACAAGCCCTAAGAAACTGGAGCTAAGAAAAATATCTGACATATCATTAACCATAAAAGTTAGCAGCACACCACAACAAAGCAAAGGAGAATGATTTCAAACATTGCTTTGGGTCAAATCCTAGAATTTTGCACCAAGTCCATAGAACATGATTTATGGAGGGTAATCTTCATAGGCTTTGAATAGAAAGGAGCCACTACATACTGACTAGAGCATGAGTGCAGCCATTCCACAAATATAGATAGTATAGTAGTGGCAGCTGAGCTCAGTAACCTCATACAGGAGTGGAAGTTGGCTTGGTCAGTGGATTCATGTGACTGAAAACCCATTGGTCACACCCATATCATTCACTTGCTCCAAATCCATCCGCATAATTGTAGACTGAATGTTTGAGAAATTCATATGCTATGGTGAGGAGCACAGGATGGATCTTCTCTGTTGCAGCACAGATAGAGCAAGTTCCTCTACTCAGCTTTTCCTCAGCTCACCCTCTCTGCAGTGGAAACACAGCAGTTCTTCTGTCTTAATATCATCTATATGCATGTCCACTGGGAGTGGCCAGGATTTGTCCCTTTGTATTTTAGGTCTTAATATTCTGAACGTCTAAATTACAGCAAATGTGATTTGTCAGCTGAGTATGATAAATGTTTACAATACTAATCCCTTATTGTAGTCAGAAATTTTTAAGAAATGGGTAAGGTTTTATATTCTGTCTTCAGAGTCCTTCATATAATACAGCAGAGAGAATTGTTTAAGCATATTCAGCAAGAGAGCATTGTAGTTTAGGAACAGGGAGTGACACACTGTATGTATGTGATGAAATGTGAACATCTAATGCACTTTGTGTGCCCTTACTTCTGCTTATGGTTTCCTGGGTCAGGCATTTCATTCAACAACAATACAGTGACCTGTTTTCAGTCTGATCAGACAGTAAAGGAATCCTAATGATATGGTATCAGACATGATACTATATGTAAAACTTAGTAGTATTTCATGAGGGCTTGAGAAGAAGCTGCAGAGAAGCCAAGAAGACAAAAAATGGAGACAAAACTATCAGTGGCAGAACAGATGGAGTAAATATTTATCATCAAATGAAGGACGTTTCTTCTAGAAATCACAGTTATCTTGAACATATAGACAATTTAATTAATACTGAGAAAAATTACAAAATAAATAATCAGATGATTGTTACTGATTATTAATTTTTATTATTTATTATCTTCATGGGCATTGGTTTTGAGGTTCAGAATTAACAGAATATATGAGTATAATAATATTAGAAGCCTTTCCCATACATGTCACCTTTACATCAAAGGATCTGAAAGCACTTTTCAAACATTAATTACTCCTGACAGCACCCCTGGGACCCAGCAAACAGCTTCATATTTATTTATGAATGAGAAAAATCAGAAACAGAACATTTAAGTAACTGTTGGGGATCACAGAGCAAAGCAATGGCAAAGTGAGCAATAAAATCGTGGAGTGAAAACCTGTCCACAGTGAAGTCAATGATAAAGCCCTCTTTGATTGCGCTGGAGACACAATTTCACTTCAACAGTCTTGACTCTCAGTTTCACTAGAGAGTGCTCCCTGTACACAAACATCACCAAACATTCCCTGAATAAAAACACTATAGATAGTACAGTTCCAAAGAGGTAGCTATGTTATTCTAGTTCAGCAAAATAAGTAAGGAGTCCTGTGGCACTTAAAGACTACCAAATTTATGGGGATTTTCTCCCACAAAAGCTCATGGGATAAATAAATTTGTTAGTCTTCAAGTGCCACAGGACTCCCTTCTTATGGATAGTAGAAGATACCTAGAAGATCTAGTTAAAAAATAAAGCAATGGGATTTCCAATGAAGTAAACACTCAGTTTCTCCATTCACTTAATTGTTTCAATTATTTTGAAAATTACTAAAAACACCAAACATTTTCCTTCAATATATTTACCCTTTTTCATCTGGTCATATAACCTGAATATCAACTTGAAAAAAATGAATAAACCAAAATCTGTCTTGGCTACTGACTTACAAAATTAGAGGACTGGTATCACTTATAATGACTTTTAAAAATTTTTTTTGTAAAGCTATAAATACTGATGATTTTACTATAGATAACCCAATACTTGCTGTGTTTGTGTCAGAATATTCAGGTCCTCTGTGATCATTTCTTTAATAAAATTTTGCATTTTTTTTGTGTTTTGTTATACTTAGCCTATTCATTTCCCTCTTTTTAATGAAAGCAACATAAAGACAATTAAGTTAGTTAGATATGCAATCCTAGCTTCAGCAAATTATGCATAAACTAATATTCTGCAAATTTTCTTTGTCTTTATTGTTAGCTTTTGTGATAGAACATCCCATAATATTGCAGTCACAATATACATGACACAACATTGAGTTATGGCTAAATTATAGTAATGAGTATATAGAACTCTGAAGTAAGAAGGCTAGATTTATTTTATTTGGTTGTGGCCCATTTAAGATACAATTGTTAACTTGTGTGTAGTTATTGTAAAAACTGCACCCATAAAGCTGGTTGGTGAAAGTCCATGTGGTGCCTGATCCATCTCCTATTAAAGTCTACAGGAGTCTTTCATTGATATCAGTGATGCTGGACTAGAGCAATGATGGAAAACAGTCTCCCTATACAAAGTATGAGCCACTGGTTATGTTATAAATTCAACTTTATAATTACAAAAGTATATTTGATCTCCATGCAGCCAGCAGCCACATTGCTGAAAAGTAACCATTTGTGACAAAAAATACATGGGGTACTGGATAGTGACACTGAATTACTGAATTGACATTGTTACTTAATGGACACTGTTTTTCTTCCTCCTATAGGACCCAATCCTATGGGGTGTTGAGCACCAACAACTCTCACCATAGTCGCTGAAGCTGAGGGTGCACAGCACTTTGCTGGACAGGACCTTAATGGGGGTCTAACAACCAGAAGACAGACCTTTTATGGTTTTCATTTACTTAAGACATATAAAGTTTGCATTCTTTTTTTTTTCCTGTGTTAAACCTAGTCTCTAGCAGGTTAGAAACTGTTTTAGAACAAGCTACAGTATGTGAGTTAGGGTATGACTCACAACAATAAAAGACCTTCAGCATGGACAGAGATTGAGGTTGGAGGGGTTTGGGCTGAGGCATTCAAAGTCTCTGCATAGATGTTTGGAGTGGGGCTGGAGCCCAAGCTCTGGGACCCTCCACTCTCACAGGGTCCCAGCCCTTGGACTCCAGCCCCAGCCCAGATGTCTACGCAGTAGTTTTTCAGCACCGGAACCCAAGCCACTCAAGCATAAGTCAGTTGACGCAGGCCAGCTTCAAGTTTTTTATCCCTGTGGAAACATAGCCATAGAGTGTGTTAGGATCCAGTCTTGTAAGGGCTGATAGCATCTCAGTGGATTAGATCACTTATGAACGTGCCCTCCAGCAGCAAGTGGACTAAAAAGACACTCTTCTTAATGTCTGGCCTCGTTGTGTTCCTGAGACCCATTCATGGATTGAAACCTCCATGGGCAGTCCTCCCCCTTTTACACAGACAGGTGCATCAGAGACTTTAAGAGCAGTATCCCTTTTATTCACCTAACCATGAGAAAGGCCTTCAGTGGATCCAAGGGTCCCACAGGAGATTGGGGAGTGGAGTTGGGAAAGGGATGTGATGTGTGAGGGAGGATCCAGTAGTCACTCACAGTGAAAATGTAGTAGGCTGTGTTACATTTCCATGGGTCTCTTCCCTCCCTCATTTACATAGGGATTTAAGGTGCCTTCTAAGATCAGCTTAGAAAATCTTCACTGCTAGAATTGTGCTGTCGGGTGGAGGATAGTGTGTCACATGTAGGCACAAACCTCCTGCTGATGCTGCAGGGTCCATGGGGATCCCAAAGGATCCATGAGGAGTGCGGTTGAACCTGTTGTACCTATCTCCAAAGAAACATTTAGGGGGAAAAGTCTCTGCAAGGAGCATTTTGAAGAGATTTCCTCCATAGTAGCTGCCTCCCTCAAGTTCTTCCACAGAAGGAAGTAATTGGACCCTTTTTGTTTACTTACAGCTAGGCTGTGCAGATCTTCCTCAAATTATTGCTCACTTGCTCTCATGAATAGTGACACTGAATTCAATGAGACTTTTTAGTAAGAGAGTGCATACCAATGTGAGTGAGGACTGCTGTTGAGCCTTCTGACACTCTTACCCAGAGTAGTACCTCACTCACTGACTAATCTAATTAACCACTACTCATGTGAATTTTACTATTTAACATGAGTAAACTTGGCAGAACCTGACACATAATCAATATAATCACTAATTATACCATATAAAATAAAAAGAAACAGAACAATATGACACTTGCCATTGCTTGCTAGAAAAGAAATAAATAGCAATATTGTCTGTTTTGTATATGGCTTCCCAGCTGTGCAACAATAAAGTTCCAAACAAACAAACAAAGGAATAAAAAAAATGGAAATATAAACAAACTGGGAGGACATTTAGATATAACACAACCAGACAAGATTCTAATCAATCTATAAAATTCACTAAAGCTTGCAAAATTCTACTGTCTTTCTGAAAGTTGAATAGATCTAATTTCTTAAACCAACAACAGAGTTCTTTTAAATATATTCCAAACATAATAAAGAGAGCAACAAAATAGGGTCTCACTAAGTTAACTCTTAAAAATCCAATATAATTAAATTCTGAATAAGATACCCCAAGAATCCAAAATTTCTTTGGATGGCAAGTAGATTTATTACAGTCTAAAGATTCTTTCCTTTGTCAGCTCAAAAACGATACTGAACCCTTTCCAAGATGACACATTTAAGGCAAAATTAGTGATGCTTTACCAACAGTATGAAAAATCTGTTTTTAAATAAATTTAGTCATCTTTTAAGGTTCTTTTAAGAGAATTCCATCTATACTGTGCTCATCACCAGAGTATCTATGGGAGCACCATAGGACTAGAAAAATCAGGTAAGTCCAGCTAGAAGTGAAGTCTGTGTTCTTTTTGCCAACCAGATCATTGGTCTCAGCAGTAATGATTGTGTAAAACAATTGAATTGGCTTCACTCACATCAGCTGGTATGGGACAGAGAAGGTGTTGCTCTTTTAGATCTGAGGCTATTCAAATCCCCTTCTTCATAAAAGAATCAAATCACATATAGGGTGAACAAATTCAGGCTCTTTGGATGAATCACCAAATCATTCACCTAGGAGAGACATCTTCCTTTAATGTGAAGAGCAAACAATTTTTTCATTCCACAATAGATGTTGAGATTGTTTAAAAAAATTCATCCTGAATTGTGGAAAAAGTCAATCTCACTTCATTTTTCTTGAACTGGTAATCCAAGGGGGAAAAAAAATCACATCAGGTCAATTAAAACATTTCATTTTGATAATTTCAAAATATTTTGTTTCAATTTCAACCACAACAGTCATTTTGAATTGAAAACAATTTTTTTTATTTTGAAAATGGCAAAATGGGACTGACAATTAAAAAACAAATTAATTGAATTAAGAGATGAGTCAAAACTGACTCTTTCCCACAATCAGTTTTGGTTGTGACAAATAAACATTTTCTGATGAAAAATCATTGTGTCAGAAAATTCCCAACAATTCCTTGTTCTCACTATGTTTCAAGTTCCAGAGGATATTATCTCTGGAGGATTAGTTTTTATCCTCTTTCACAGAAGTATTTGAAAACATCTGACTTTGAGAGTCAGGATCCTTGAGGTCCTTTTCATTCATTTGGAGTATCATTCCATGCAATAGAGATCAACTAATCTTCACTGCTTGGTTAGGATAAGCAGTGGTCAATGTAGCCTTTGAGTGTGAACTCTTTTTGCAATCCATCCATTGTATCTGGTTCTCTCTAGTCCTTTCTGGAACACTGAAAGCTAATACTGGTCTTTCTGTGGATTGACGGATTCTATATGTGCCACATATTATTTCTTCTTGCATTGTTTGTCATACAAATACAAAAAAGTCTAATCCATGCTTCCATACACTTGAAGGATAATTAAATAATGAAAACTACATTTCAGGTATGACAAAATCTGCAGGGGCAAACCAACAATCTTTCTCAGCACAAAATAAGTCAGGTCACAGAAGTGAATTTTCCTCATCAACATTCCAACAAAGCATTTTCCATCCCTAATAGCAGTCCATGCACAATGGCCAGACAATGTGGGCTTTGCTGCAACCTTAAAAAGGTCAACAGATATGGTTATTGGGAATCAAGAGATCACTCAGTTCTAAAATTTATAGGCTTTATGGAGGATGCCATTTCACCAGTTCCTCTTTTTATACCAACTGAGCATCAGCTAGTTACACTTTGTTTTTTCATCATTGGGGAACCAAAGAAAATCTTTGAATTGCAAACTCAGCTGACAGAGGATACAGAGCCTCAGTTGAAGTGCCCTTTGACACATCTAATTGTTGTTTTCAGTGTCCTGTCAACATCATCTGTCTTTTCTGAGGTGACCCTGAACCAGGTTGTTGTCAACCATACCCCACCACAATTGTACAATGAGAGAAATTCAACCACACCCTACGAGTAGGATGAAATTGAAAGATAAACCCCAGTGCCATCAGCATATTGAAAGCATTTCAAGCTATGTCTCCTTGATATCTCTTATAATGGCCAACATACAGGAAGGGTGACAAGATGGAACTCTGCATGTGAGAGAACCTTTCGGACAGAGGAGCAAATATCCTGTGAACTGAGAGACAAAAAGGAAGCTTCTACAAAGCAGCTGGGTCTACTCTTTATCAGGCTTTCACACAAGTCAACAACATTTCACAATCAACTGTATCAGAGGTAGTTCATAGATCTAAAAATGTCAGCAAGGACATCTTATCTTTATCAGTCTCTCTAAGGAGATGATCAACCAGAGCCACAAGTACAAGCTTAAAGCCATAATTAGGTGTGAAGTCAGAGTGACAAGGCTCAAGGAGATCTAAGCAACTGGATAGTGAGAAATATCTCACCATAACTTTCTCAGTAGTTTTAACTGGAAATAGAAAATTAAAAATAAAACAGGCTGTAGCTGGCTAGCTTGTCAGTATGAAGAGATGATTTCTTAAGTGCAGGGCATATATTTCCTTAAAAGTGTTTGGCACATTCTGATCTTGAGAATCTCCTCTGAAAAATCACCCCAAGTTTTCAACAGCAGGTTTACTGGTCCAAAGCACAAATTGCAAAACAAGCTTCTCCTAGCATTCCTGGAACTTCTAAAGCAACACAAGTCTAAACTAAAGCAGAGAAGCCTTTATCCTCTCAGAATCATGCTCTTCTACCACAGTTGAAAACAGTGAACCTGAATCTGACCAGATTTCTCTGAAAAAAAACATGAAATTTCCTGACAGCAGGAAATACTTGAGTCAGCTCCCAAGAGAATACAGCTTGAATTAAGCAGGCTCTTCACTAAATGGGATGAATCTTTTATTCAAGATTTTGCAGATGCCAAGAACCACTTCTTTGTCTCTTGTACAACCATGCCATATGAGCTTAAAAATGTTTGTCACAACTGGTCATATTCAAACTGGGCCTTCTGCCTCTGTCTTGCCAGCTGTCTTCCTTTTTCACATTTTTAGGCAATAGTTGCTGAACTGGAGGAACAGAGAGCCTGAATTATTTATAGAGACAGCCTGCAAAGAGATTGTAGACAGGCTGCCCCAGTTCTTCAGTCAAGCAAGCAAATCCACACTTATGGGGCTGTGTGTTAAAGGGCATAGATTAAGAGGGGTAGAAGAAAATAGAGGGTGTATAAAGACAAGTGGATATGGTAGAGCACAGGATGCCTGAAGGAAAAGAGTAGGAGTCCAGAGTGGAGATTTAGGCAGGAGTGAAGCTTTGAAGAGACTCAGAAGTGAGGGTAAGAAGTTTGGTTGTAATGTAGGGAAGGGATTCAAAGATAGGAGTGAGATGGTCATAGTGGTGTCAGTTAAAAATATTTTGTACAGAGAAGTACAAGCTGGCAGGGAGGCCAGAGAGGCAGATATTTCAGTAGTCAGTTTGAGAGAGGACCAACGGTACGGAGGGGTTTTAGCAGTGAAAAGGAATGGATGGATTCCGATAAGGAGAAAGCACAGCAAATGTGGAAGGCGCCCACTGTGGCTTAACAGAGAGCTCTGCACTAAGCTGAAGCATAAAAAGGATGCTTACAGGAAGTGGAAGCTAGGACAGATGACTAAGGAGGCATATAAAGACATTGCTCGGGACTGCAGGGATAAAATCAGAAAGGACAAAGGACAAATGGAGTTGCGACTAGCAAGGGATGTGAAGGATAACAGGAAGGGGTTCTACAAGTATATCAATAACAAGAAGAGGATCAGGGATGGTGTAGGTCCCTTACTGAATGGGGCAGGCATCCTCGTGACAGAGGATGAGGAAAAAGCTGAAGTGCTCAATGCTTTTTTTACTTCAGTTTTCACAAGCAGGGTCAGCTCCCAGCCCACTACACTAGGTACGGTAGACTGGGGAGAAGAAGAGAGGCCCTTGGTGACAGAAGGTCAGGTTAGGGACTGCTTAAAGAAACTAGATGTGCACAAGTCCATGGGGCCGGATGAACTGCATCCGAGGGTGCTGAGGGAGCTGGCTGATGAGATAGCAGTACCGTTGGCCATTATCTTTGAAAACTCGTGGCGAACAGGGGAGGTGCCAGAGGACTGGAAAAAAGCAAATATAGTACCTATCTTCAAGAAAGGCAAAAAGGATGATCCTGGGAATTACAGACCTGTCAGCCTCACCTCAATCCCTGGAAAAATCATGGAGCAGCTTCTCAAAGAATCCATCCTGAAGCACTTGGAGGAAAATAGAGTAATCAGGAACAGTCAGCATGGATTCACCAAGGGTAAATCATGCCTGACCAACCTCATCGCCTTCTATGATGAGATGACTGGATTTGTGGATGCGGGAAGAGCCGTTGATGTGATATACCTTGACTTTAGCAAGGCTTTTGATACGGTTTCCCACAGCATTCTCATTGGCAAATTAAGGAAGTATGGGTTAGATGCATGGACTATAAGGTGGATAGAAAACTGGCTAGAACAACGGTTTCAGCGTGTAGGAATCAATGGCTCCATGTCAAGTTGGCAGGCAGTAACAAGTGGTGTGCCCCAGGGGTCGGTCCTGGGGCCAGTTCTGTTCAATGTTTTCATTAATGATCTGGATGATGGGATAGATTGCACACTTAGTAAGTTTGCAGATGATACTAAACTGGGGGGAACGGTAGACACCCTAGAGGGCAGGGACAGGATTCAGGGAGACCTAGACAAATTGGAGCAGTGGGCCAAGAGGAATCTCATGAGGTTCAACAAGGATAAGTGTAAAATCCTGCACTTGGGACGAAAAAACCCCATGTACTGCTACAGGCTGGGGAGTGATCAGCTAAATAGCAGCACTGGAGAAAAGGACCTGGGAGTCATGGTGGATGGGAAGCTAGATATTAGTCAGCAGTGTGCTCTTGCTGCCAAAAAGGCCAATGGCATACTGGGCTGCATCAGAAGAAGTGTTACCAGCAGATCAAGGGATGTGATCATTCCCCTCTATTCTGCACTAGTGAGGCCACATCTGGAATACTGTGTCCAGTTTTGGGCTCCCCACTACAAAAAGGACATGGACAAATTAGAGAGAGTCCAGAGGAGGGCAACCAAAATGATCAAAGGGCTGGAGCACAAGCCCTATGAAGAAAGACTGAAGGAACTAGGCTTATTTAGCCTGCAGAAGAGAAGACTGAGGGGGGATTTGATAGCAACCTTCAACTACTTGAAGGGTTGCTCCAAGGAGGAGGGAGCTCGACTGTTCTCGGTAGTAACAGAGGGCAGAACGAGAACCAATGGTTTCAAGTTACAGCTGGGGCGGTCCAGGCTGGATATTAGGAAAAACTTCCTTACTAGGCGAGTGGTGAAGCATTGGAATAAGCTGCCTAGGGAGGTGGTGGAATCTCCATCTCTGGAGGTGTTCAAGTCCCAGCTGGACAAAACACTGACTGGGATGATCTAATGGGAGTGGTCCTGCTTTTTTTTGGCAGGGGGTTGGACTAGATGACCTCGTGGGGTCCCTTCCAACCCTATGATTCTATGATTTTCTAGATCGGCAAGAAGAAACAGCAGCATTTTGTCACAGACTGGGTATGTGGAACAAAGGAGAGAGAGGAGCCAAATTGTGAGGGGAGCCACTGAAGTGGTGAGCAGAAGTGAAGGGACGGATCACGGAACTCTGGGTGGTGTAGAAAGGAAGGGGAAGGGAAGGGGTTTTATTGGTGGGTGAAGATGAGTAAATGCAGATAGTATCAGTCTTTTTCCAGTTGAATTTAAATTGATAGTGAGGCATCAGTGATGAGATGTTAGAAAAACAACAGCAAATGAGATATCAAACACAGGAACAGAGATCATTAGAACACTAACCACCAACAACAGAGAGCTGCAGGAGAAAGAAAAGATTCTGAAGGAACTGGTGATTAGTTAGAAGAACTAGACAAACAGAGGGATGAGACATTTTTATACTGTTTTAACCAAAGTTTGTTTTCTACAAGCTCATTATTAATAGGATATGGGTTTGACTCCAGCAGCATTACAGTGAAAAAGGGCAGAGGTTCACTGATGTCTGATAGTGAGTTTTAGGTGGTCTAACTAGTTCACTACTGTCATAACCTGTATCTAGAAAGTTTTATACAAGATATCAATAGAAATAATAATGTACTGATCACTAATATTGTAGCATGGTGTATGTACAGAGGACAGATTCAAAATTACATATATATTGAGAATTATTTTGTTTCATACAAGATATCAATAGAAATAATAATGTACTGATCACTAATATTGTAGCATGGTGTATGTACAGAGGACAGATTCAAAATTACATATATCTTGAGAATTATTTTATCAGTGTGTCTGCCATCAGAGAAAAAGGTACCCTGTCCTAGACAAAGAACTATGTTCCACCACTTGAAAGGTATTTCAAGGGTTCATGAAGAGATTATGTTAATATAATTTACGTAGAAGGTAAACAGAACCATCATGTCAACATGGAGTGGAAACAACCCCTCTGAATCACAACAGGGGGAGCAGAGTCCAGGAAAACAGATCAACTGCATTTTAGCAAACAAGCTCCCTGGAAGTGGTGTGGGGGCACTGTGCCATCTCAGCCTTTTCCCCCAAGGCCCCATTCCCACCCTGTCTCTTACCCTCTGCCTGTCCCTGAGACAGTGCTGCAGCTCTCCCTGCTTGCAGGCATGATTCTGGGCTGTCTACAACACCATGCTTGCCCAGGCAGGGAGCCCAGGGCAGGATGCTGGTCAGGTATTCAGCATGGCTGCTAGCACAGCTTGGGGTTCTGCGCCTAGTTCCCCGTGGCACTGACCCAGTGCAGCAGAACTTTCGTGGCCCAGTGGGAACCCGATGCCTCTTACTGGCAGAAACCGAACACACTGCACCACCTTCTGCACTGTGAGGGAAAGTGGAAGTGGCTGTTGAGCTCCTGCCTTGCAAGAGCCTAGCCTGTCTTAACCTGACCTCCCCAAGAAGACACATCCCCAAGCTGCAAAACCTACCCAGCTGCAGCACAGGCCTCTCTTCTTTCCCTTACAGCAGTGGTTTTCAAACTTTTTTTCTTGGGACCCAGCTGAAAAAAATCATTTCTGCCTGCACCCAACAGTTACATCTTTGAGCAATGCATTCCAGTTTTTCAGCAGTGACTGGGGGTGGGAGGGCATGACCCAGCACTTGCAGGCCTGTGACCCAATACTGGCTCACAATTCATGGTTTGAAAGCCACTGCTTTATAGGGTACAAGCATGAGTAAATGATGGGACTGTGTCCTCATAAGAGGATTTTGACTGATTAATTTGGGAAGAGAAAGCAGGGAACCTCAAATCATCAGCCGTCTTAGACCCAGTGCCAGTATGCAGCTGGGAGGTGGGCAGGTGGGCTACAGCCATCTGCATCCTAGCCAGTTCCATCACAAAGCTGGGACCCTGGCAACAGCACCCCCTACTACAGTCACCTGGTCCCAGCCAGGAGCCTGGTCAGTACCAGTTCAAAGTTGGGGGGAAGTTGCATCCCCATAAATTTGGATGGGCAGTGCCCTCCCATGCCCTCCAACTCTGTCCATGCCTGGGGGATGTGGTAGGGCAGCAATGATCCCTTTGGAGAGTGCCGTAAGGAATCCCCAGGGCAGTAAGGAGCCCAGGAGAGGAGGGTAGGGGGCAATAAGGACACTAAGGGGTGGGCAGCTTAGTAGAGTGGGACCTTGGAAAGAAGAGGCAGAGTGAGGGCAGAACTTCTTGAGGGCAGGCCCCAGTCTGGGTGTGTGTGTCTCCCTGACTTTTAAGGCGCTTCCAGGACTCTGTAGCACCCCTAAAGGGAAGACTCATGCATCACTTATGAAAAACAAACCTTACTATTTGAATTATCCAAGAGAGTGCTGGACATTGTAGACCATGTGGTTTGGGGAAAACTAGGGACTGGTGGATGTTGGGGACATCTTGCGAAGTGTAACCAGAGCTGATGGAGCCCAGAGAGTGGTACTGATGCGACAAACAGGCTGCTGGAGTCAGAACTGCTGAGTCAGAGCTACTTAATACAGTGTATGGTTATATGATGGCAGGAAGGGCTCAGACAAAAGACCTACAGCAGCAGAGGATTTTGAGGCACTCACAGTTAAAGGGCAGGCAGCGACACAACCCTTCACTGGTCTGGATTGCATCCTGGAATGTGACAGTGGCGGTCTGAGAATTAGAAGCAACCATTCACCTTAGCAGAAGGAACAAGTTAATATGTTTATTCTACAGTTCCAAACTCACAGCAAAAACAGCAAGGAAACCTGTGGCACTTAAAGACTAACTGATTTACTTATTGCATGAGCTTTCGTGGGAGAAAATCCCACTTTGTCAGGTGTTTTTGAAACTAGCTTCTGTTCTTTCTGTTATTCCAACGGGTTAGATTACCCATGACCAGCTTCCAAAACTTGCCTCACCAACAGCTTCTTTAGTGAAGTTACTGTTGTAAACTGAAGACTAAAGGTGAGGACAGTAGAATGTAATCCAACCTAAATATCAGTTGGGGCTGAACACTCTTGTCAGTCATGTAGGCCAGATTCATTGCACGCATCCCTCTATTCCAGTGTTTCTCAGCCTTTTAAGTAACAAGTTCCCCCAGCTTCTGAAAAATTTAAGCACCCCAACACTTGATTGCTGCCTAACTGGGACTGGGGGAAGCAGGCAGCTGCCATGCATACCCCCTGCCTGTGTCTGGCATACCTCCAGGGGTACATGTGCCACAGGTGGAGAAACTATGGTCTGTTTTAGTCCCCAAGCTCATTATGTGCTACTGTTCAAACCTCTCAGTTTCACAGATTTCCTGCAGTGCCTTCACCATGGTTTGTATGTTATTCACATGGAAGGAGCTCTTTGTGCATCCTATTCAGGATAAGGAGATCCTAGGTCAGTTATGTACTTTTAAAAATAATTCTGTTCTGTACTATGAAAGAAAAAGCGCTCCCAGGTCCTACAGCTAGGAAATGCTTAACTTTCCTTTGCTAGCTGATCAATGGGGTTTTTTGATATAGCTGTTTTAAAACAGATGCCACACAGAAAAAGCTGCTTAGTCTGGACACCACTATAGATAGCAGAGTTGTATGGTTCTAAAAGAGAGGACCTGACCATACCCTGTATATCTGTACATATGTAGTCTTCCAGAATGTAAAAGGGGCTCATGTGCCTTAGTGGTTGGACTTGCTGTGAATTTAGGGAGATGCGGAGAGAAGGTAGTACAGGTCTGGTGCAAGCAAGGGTACAGTTGGACAGGGTGGTGAGTCTGCTAAAGAGTTAATGGAGCCCTTCTGGTGCATGCAGTCTTGTACTTCCCTTTTTGGGTCTAGAATTTACAAGTGGCTCAGTCTAGATGCCTTTGTTGTCATTAGAGTTGCCTCCAAAAAACCCAGCTCTTCGAAGGTTGTTAGGTGCCCAGTTAGTTCAGTCATTGGGGGTTAGGTGTTTAATTAACTTTGAGCATTTGGGCCAAACTCCAAAAATAGCCTTGTGAAAAAAAATGTAACATTTCCAACATATTTTGAAGTTTTTGAAACTTAACTGTTTTCTAATTTCTCAAATTTTTCTTTGACTTTGTGTTTTTTTCAAAAACTGTATGGAAAGCAGTATCAAACATGTCAGTTTCCAAAGGGATAGTCATGTTAGTCTAGTCCAGCAAAGAAACCAAGGAGTTGTGTGGCACTTAAAGAAATGTCAATAACCATTTGGCTTTATTGAAAACCAACTGTTTGGCAAACAAAAAAAACCTGTGAATCACCAGAATATTTTCAATTAAAAACTGAATTTTATAAGTCCTAAAACTTTGCAAGAGAAATAATAATAATTAATAAAAAAATTACAAGCTCTCTCCATGGGGATTGTGGTTGTCACCTAAGTGGGCTCTCACTCCGTCCAGACATCCCAAAAAGGTTCCTTCGTTACTTTGAAGCAGGTCATCACAGGCTCCAAATATGTGCTATTTTCTCCCTCTTTTTTTGAGTATGCATGACCCTCATCAAATACTGGTACTTCAACTGGATGTTATCCATGGCTAGAAAATAAGTAAAGTGTCCATTAAGGGCAGGTCAAGTAGAGAACTTCCCAGAACACACAGACTGGGGGGATGGCTTCCTTCTGGGCTTGTCATAGATTTATATTCCTTAACAGCAATTTTGCAGTTCTTGCTTCCCTCAGAATCTCTTTGCCACTTCTAATCTTCATCAGTACTGTGACTCTTCTCGCACCTGAAAAACTTGGACTTCTTTTCTGATATTAAGAACCAATACACCCTTTCTGGGAGAGGTCCATGCTGGCAACTGTAGAGTGCCTAGAAGATCCGGGGATCCTTACGGAAAATTCTACAAAATATTTGCAAATTCTCCATCAGAGCCTGCTTTAGCAAGTGGTGGTGGTGGTAATAGGTATTTGCTTCAGCTTTCTCAGAACACACTAGTACAACATATGCTGTACTTGGAAGCTCCAAACAATTTGTTTTAATTTTCCATTTGGCTAGGCTACCGGGTTGCAGCCAGTGACTGAATAGAGCCTGTATCTCTGTAATGTGCTTGGTAGACAGGCCCCCACAGTACCTAATGTGTGTGTGTTTGGGGGAGGGGGCAATCTTTCAAAATTGAAAACAACCTGCTTGTTCCTTCAGCTCAAAGCTTGTGAGTTGTCTCCAGCCCACCAACCAAGGATATTGATTTTGTCTTTATCATTACATAAAACATATAGAGTATGTCCACACACAGTCTTTAAATTGAAATAATGCAGGTCCACACTATGTTTACTATATTGAGATTAGGAGCTCTCTTATCTCACAATAAGGAAAGTCATTTTGATATAATAAAACATAGTATTATTACAGTGAAATGATGGTTAAATTGAAACTGTTATTGCAAAATAATGTGTGGATGTGTTATTTCGATTTAACTGTTATTTCGATTTAACGCTTTTGCCCTTCTCCTTCCCAGGGTGCTGTCCTTCTTCTATATATTGGGTGGGGGCATGGCCCTTCTAGGGGGCCATCTTGCCCCACATCCCATGATGCCCCTCTCCTAAATTGAACTAGCAAGTCCTGCCCATGGACATGCTAGTTTGTTTTGGTCTTCTAGTGGGGACCTGTTAAATCAATTTAACTTATGGCAATTCAGTTAGATCAATTTAATTTAAATTGATTTAACCATGTATGTGTAGACATAGCCATAGTGCTCTGTGGTCAGAAGAGAATTTAATACCATTGTCTTGTAAAAACAACATGAGTCCTGTGGCATCTTGAAGACAGATGCATCTGATGAAGAGGGTTGCAGCCCTCAAAAGTTTATGTCCAAAGAAATGTGTTAGACTTTTAAGGTGCCACAGGACTCTTGTTGTTTTTGCTGTACACAGACTAACATGGGTACAGGTCCAGAAATTTTCTTTTGTAAAATTTAAACTTTTCATTTAAAAAGTACATCTTACCTGACAAACTGGAATCTGTAACTCAGAGCAGCACTACCTCTTGGAGTGTGTAGACAAAGTGAAAGAATAACTCCTAAGGGATATGAAGTGCCCTCATTCATCTCAGTGGGGTATATCTCAAAGCCCAGTTATTTGTAAACACCAGTTCACATGCCGATGATTCTCCAGAAAGGAACCTCCACCTAATGAGCTTATACATTGTTGGATTTAAGAGAGAAGAGGGAGAGAGAAGAGGAAATGGACATGGAAAGATAAAATGGAAAAAGATGAACCATGATCTATAGTAGAGAAAATAAGATAAAGTGAGTCTAGAAAGGGAACAATAGTAAAACGAAGCAAGAGATTTAATAAGCTATAGCTCTGAAGTAAAACTTTAATTACCAATGTCACAAATGGAGCACAGAACTCTTATTCCTTTAAATCAGGGGCCTCAAACTCAAATCACTATGAGGATCGCATAAGGACTAGTATGTTAGCCTGAGGGCCAGACCACTGAAACCTTTTCATACAACAATATATAGTCAAAATGAAAAAAATGAAGAGTAAAATGTATAAGCCAAGAGTAAGTAAGAATTACTTCTGTTCAAGATGGAGGTATCATCAGAAAGACAAAGTAAGTAAATAAGCACATTTTAAATTTTGCATTATCAGTTATTTGAGAAATTCTAAGTGTCATTGCAGGCTACAGGAAGTATCTTTAGGGGCCTCATGTAGCCTGCGGGCTGAGTTTGAGACCCTTGCTTTAAATGATTTCTGATGAGTGATTGCAGTGGCATCTTTCACCCTGTTTAACTAGCTTCTGATAAATTTTTCAAGCTACCTATGCAAGTGACACAAATGTAGAAAACCAGTAGTAAACTATTCAAGTGAAAAAAGAACATCCTCTGCCCTGTTGCATGCAGTATGTTTGGTACAAACAGCATTGAAAAGGAAATGGTGATAAATACATTTCTATTTATTTAGTACTATGTTTGTCTTGTGCTTGAAGTTATAAAATCTAGAAATTCCCAAGATAAGTGTTCTGTGTCCTTATGAGTGGAGTAGCTTTCAGAAGACAAATTTCTACATTTTGCTGTCTATATGAGCCAAGTGAAGAAATTGCTTCTAATGGATCTTAGGGGCTGATTCTTGAAAGACGCAGCATAACATTATTTATGGTAAAACTGGAAAAAGAGATAGCATCTGTCTTGAATTGAGTTGTGTCAACCCTGTTACACCAGGGATATCATTAGAGGTGAATTGACTTTCATAAAATGAGGCCTGTTTTACTTCCAAGTTATTTTCCAAACTGACAGCACTTGCACCAGGAAAAGTTGCCAGACCTGCCTAAAAATGACTAACTGTTAAGAGTGTTTCACCATATGCTCCTGCATCCGTTACTGCTCTGACTTCTTGTGATAGTTTTAAATTTTGTGTATCATTTGAGGCTAATACATTACCCATTAGATTTGACAAAAATAGAGCTTTAACATACGTACTACAGAAACTGGATTAGCTAACCTAGACTACAGGGATTCTGCCTTCTAAGAAACTGTGCTTTTAAAAAGAAAATTCTCTCCAGTTACCTTTCCTCAGACTGGCATGAAAAATTACCTTGTCTAATTATAAGATCACTAATACTATCCTGACAGAATGAACTGCAGAGGACACCTACAAGAGCATTCTTGTTTCAAGAGAGATGGACTGGAAGACCTTGGCTCTTTTCCATCTTAGATCTGTGTTAGACTTTATCTGAGTGGGAAGGACTATGGTGTTCTCCAGCTAAGTGCAGAACAGACTTCATAAATTCACTTGAGCTAATAAACTTTGGCAAGAACTGAGCTACTAGAAAGATAAAATGCTGATGCAGGAAACCACACTGACGAATAATTTCTTAGATCGCTAACTTAAACATTGCTGAAAATCTGCAGAACCACTAGAACCTCAGAAGATATTTGTGGATGAATACGATCACTTGCTAAGATGATGTTGGGGGAGGGTGTTAAATGGAGGTTGTGGAATAGGGGAGGTAAGAAGAGGACAATGCCTTTAAAAAGGAAAAATGAATTCCACAAAGGCACTCTCCCATGTCTTGGTATTTTGCCTATGGTTTGAACAAAGTGTGGTGCATAATTTACACTGCTCTGCATCTCCCCAGGACTGACCTTGAGTGACTCCTGAATCACAGTGCCTCTCAGCATTATACTTTTCTCTGAGTAGGAATAATAGTCTTGCTTTTGACTTGTACAATGGCATACCCCATACTGGTTCATCCACACTGGGAGCCTGTGCACTCACCTTCTCTTTAGGGATTGAAGCAGAGATAGGTAGCTCATTCCAAGGTATGAAGGTGGCTTTTGTTACCTCTTACTCCTTTCTGTGAGTGCAACATCAAAATTACAATGTAGTCTTTGGTTTGTATATGGAATGCTCTCTCTTTTTTCAGTAATGAACATCAACTGTGTGGAACTGTCACTTGACAAACTGCTAAAAGGCAATGTTGCTTAGTGATCAGAGAGGTGGGATCTTTGGGATCTTAAGCTGTAAGCTCGCTGTTTGAGCTTGGGGAGAAAGGGGGGAAAAAAAGCTTTATCTCTTTGTCCACCAGCCTGTGAGAAATGAGGAAATTAAGGCTTGCCTTCTCTTGCAGGGCAATTGTGAAACTTAATTTGTTAATATTTTTCTGAGTGCTTTGAGGCTGATGAAAGTTGCTAGGTAAGTGCAGAATCATATTTCATAAAAGATATTCAAAGGAATACAGTGTGTAATGTTGCTTTCCTACAGAGCAGCTGTACTACAATAGCTGAAGCAGATAAAAACCAGGAAACCTTCCTAACAGCTTTAATCTCCAAATAAAGAAAGTCAGCAGCTGTTTAAATGATGCATCTCTGTGCCAGATTACGCATGGACCACTTTTCGCTGGTTGGTCCTTTTTGGAGATACTTTTTCTTATAGTATATTCAGCATAATACTATAGGGAAAACAAATTGTCTAGTAAAACTGTAGGTATTTGTGGTTCAAGGTGTATTTTCAACCCTAAAAAAGCAGTGCTAGCAAGTTATCTTTAATTACATAAAAAGTTTTATTCTTCTCTGGTCTGTAACTTTCAGGAGGCCATCCCTCAGCATACCATATTTGCTGTAAAATAGTGTCGGGACAGAAATCTTGTTAGGCATCTTAAACTTAAATTCAGGAAGAAACAGCTTGTATCTTTAGTAAATTCTACCATGCTCCACCCTTCTAACCTCTGAAGATCTGACTGAAGAAGGAGGTAGCCATGTGGCACTTTATTGTATTTGCATGGGAGAAACACTGAGACAGACTTGCAAATCAACTCTTGGTTACAATATGTACAGTGTATCTATCATCTTAAACAGGCAGGTAAACAGCAAATATCCTGGGGAATTAAAAAAAAAAAAAAAGATCTTAATGAATTTCCAGGATTCTCGGCAAGTGCCAGGTTGATGAGGAAACTGATTCTCTTCATAGTACTAACACAAAGCACAGACAGTAACTCTAAAAGCCACTGTGTGTAGCTCTATCAATGTCTGTTTTACAGGGAGCATGTTCAGGAATATGGACTGTAGTCTCCAGGTCCATTCAGTCTCTGGCTTGTCTGCTATATACTATCAGTGAGCTTAGCAATTGATACCGAATGCAGAGGTGGTGGTAGCCAGTAATATTTTGGCGTATAGACTTTCTGTAGGCTGGCCACTAGAGACCAAGATAATCACAAACTCTTGAGAAAGCATTATCTCATCCAAGAGAATTAGTCATCTGGCATATATTCAGGATGCATACAAAAATCAACCTGCCACCTCTTTCATTATCACATCAAGGGAAAGAACTAACAAAATATTGTTTGCTTATGATTTACCTCAGCTAAGTGGGAATAGAACTCTGCGGGGCTCTACTAGCTAGTACATTAAAAAGCTGACCATCCTTTCACATTAATGACCCTTTGGGGTAAAGGAAAGTGGTCCTCTTATTTCCACCAGCTTCTCCATTGATATTTTTATAATCTTGAAGTGTAAATTCACAGGAGGCAATTTTTGCATTTAAATTTAAGCTTGTTGCCACATTAAATGCCTCCTTCAGACCATAGTGAATTAAGCAGTCTTGAAAGGAAAATAAAAAGCAACTAAGGGTTATAGTCAATGCAATTCAGTCACCTTATTTTGAGTGGAGATGATAGGAATGACCTTATCTATTGCCAGGCTTCCTGGTGCTCTGTTGCAGTTTCTGCCTCTCAAAATGGTGTTCTGGGGTATTGCTGTTAGTGTGTAGAAGGTATCTGATTCAAGCAGGGATGTGTGTAGCCACACAAAGCCAGTTCACTTAACTTACACTATTACTCTTCTGACAGACAAGGTGGGTGAGGCAATATCTTTTACTGGGCCAACTTCTGTTGATAAGAGAGGTAAGCTTCTGAGTCACACAGAGCTGCTTTTCAGACCCAGAGAAGAGCTCTGTGTGGCTTGAAAGCTTGTCTCTGTCACAAAGAAGTTGGTCCAGTAAAAGATATTACCTCACCCACCTTGCCTCTCTCAAATCCTGAGACTGACATCCCTTCAACTGTACAGGATACATTCTTTTGAGATCACAATTACCAACAAACTAGAGCAGAGCAATAGCTGATTTATGGTAAGTCTACAGTCCTGTTGCCAAGGCTGCAGTGCTAGATGCCTTTAGTGGAAGAGTTGAAGCAATCATAATGCCATTAGGCATGTAAGTTGTGATGCTATTAATGTAAATGAAAAAACTTACTACTTGGAGTTCAAGGACCAATTTCTGGTCCACCATCATAAATTTGGAGTAACTAATTTGCTTCATGAGATGGTACATAGTTGCCAGCAACTGAGAAAAGAGTACAGCTTTCTGCATAATTCAGTAGTAATGATCATATTAGATTGAGACACTGTGGTGACATTAGAAGATGTAATTTGTATTTGACTGAAAATAAATAACTGGCTATTTGGGAACATTTTATACCTGGGTATTCTATAAATATCATATCAAGACAGTAGCAGTCTATTAATTACAATAAGATTTGCAATATTTGTTTATTTCTCAAGAAAACCGGGATATTGACAGACCCGGCACTAGGAAAGGCACTCATTGGTTTGCCTTTAGTGCCCAAATATTTATGAATTCTTTCTCAGGCTCTGATTTTTCATTCCCATTGTTTTCTCCTGTTTAATCATGCCACAGAAGTCCTTTCCACTTGTATGTGAACATTCATAGTATTTTTATCACAGCATCATGAAAAGAAGATATGGGAGGGAGAAATGTGGCCAGAACCAGTCAATTATAAGCAAATTTGAAATGAAAAACACCTCTTATCTTAAGGGTATTGTATCCTAATTGTCATTTACCAGAGTTCCTGACAAATAGTTCATATCCTGTCTGGCTCCTTGTCTAGAATGATAAAGGTTTAGGCTGGCAGCTGGACACTGTGCTAAAAACCTGTGATATTTGGGCAGCTACAGGGTGAGAAAGAAGTAGGAAGCTAAGGACATACCAGTTAAGGTGATATAACATAAAGGAGTTCTTTTCCCACCAAAACAAACAAGTTTTCATGTGAGAAAATCTGACAAAGTGGGATTTTCTCACACAGAATCTCATGTAATAAATAAATTTGTTAATCTTTAAAAGTGCCACAAGATTCCTTGTTTGTTTTACTTAACTAGACTCACAGATACCCCTTTGGATCTTTTCCCACCAAGATTTCACAGGGAACTTAGACTATTACTGATGACTCCTGTACATGGTGGCAGAAGGGGATCCAATGAGTAGAGGCTTGTATTGGAGGCAGCGGAAAGATTGTGTTTCCTAGTATGCGCTATTCTTCACACCGTGAAAGAGTCAGTCTCATTCTGCCAAGTTCCAAAGGGACAACTGTTATTAGTCTAGTTCAGCAAAACAAGCAAGGAGTCCTGTGGCACTTAAAGGCTAACAAATTTATTTACTGCATGAGCTTTTGTGTGAGAAGATCCCACTTCATCAGATGCTTTGAAGATGATGAAACTTACAGAATAGGAGGAAATACATGCAGGGAGTGTAAGTCATGGGAACAGGTCACACTGCAACTGTTTCAAATTGCTGTTACAGTGTCACCTGTTCCCATGACTTACACTTCCCTGCATTTATTTCTTCCCATTCCATAAGTTCCCCCATCTTTAGAGCATCTGATGATGTGGGATTTTATCCCACAAAAGCTCATGCAGTAAATAAATGTGTTAGTCTTTAAGTCTCATTCTGGTATTCATTGTGATTCATAAAATATCCTCAGTGAATGAGGCAAGGCCCACTAAGCACCTTACCTGCTTCATGTTACAAGGCTTCAGGAAGGTTGTACTGGACCACGTAGTCCTTCACCAGTGAAACTAGATCAGTCCTCTCTGCATAGATCTTCCTGTTATTGAGAGCCATGTGCCTTCATCTGGGAAACTAAATGACGCTGTAGACCTTAACTAACAGAAAATAAACAATGGTGTACTAGCTGCTTTTACAGAGGTCAATAGGAGCTGGGGACTGCAAGTTTCACTAGGGCCTCAAGCCAACCCTGGTTTTATTTACTTCAGGTACACTAATGCCTAGGAAATGGGCAATCAAAGAAAAGTAGTTTGTGGTCTTCTCATTACTAATGAGTGTTTGGTGAGTACCATAGGTAAAGGGTCTTCTACAAATGGGCTGCTGTAACAACTTTATAGTGGTCAAATCTGTTGGTCAATACGCTACATGGGAGAAAATCCATACTTGCTTATACCAATAACAGAGCTGTTCCCAACTTGTAAAGTCAGTGAAGTTACTTAACCTTTGCCCCAATGCAAGTGAGATCAAAATCTGGCCCAGTGTCCTTGCTGTTAAAATTCATGAAAGTAAAGGATTCACTTCAATGAAGGCAACTAAAAGGATGAAGAGATACAGTATTCCTGTTGTGGGGGTGTGGAACCTACTCAAGCAGTAATTTACAGACTAGTGTAACTGAAGAAAGATGGCAGAAGGGGAGTAGGTGTCAAAACAAACTTTCATTCTTTCCTCCGACACTGTCAGAAGTGGAGCTAAGCAGATATCAGAATTCCCATCCCCACGCATGGATAATTCTGATATGTTTCATCACTTGTCTTTGTTCTGAATTGGGAGTTAAATCTGAAAGAGCATTTTTTTTAAGGACATGAAACTTTTGAACTTTTACTTAAGAAGTGTCAGTCAGGAGTGTCACTGCCCCGGGGAAGGACCCGGGGCATGGGCCCAGGCCCCAGCCCCTCGCTGTGGGCCATGCCTCCAGCTCCGATTCTGTGCTCGGGCCTGATCCAGCCCTGGACACCTACTGCCGCCAGCCTGGCTCCAAATCTCTGGCTGGAGACAAGGCAGGGAGCAGCAGCTACCGCCACGTGCGGCCCAGCCTCAGACAGGGCTGGAAGTGGCAGCTGCCACCGTGGGTGACCTGGCCCCGGATCTCCAGCTGGAGATGGGGCCAGGAGAGGCAGGGGCTGTGCCAGGACTCGAGGTGCTGGCACTGGGACTTGGGGCATAAGCCCTGCGTTCCAGGCACCAGCAATGCCCCTGTGTCAGTTTTTGTTTTGACATTTCCAAGGCAAAATGTTCCAAATCTGTTCATTGTTAAATAAAATCTTCACTTGGTGCCTCATTCTCCCCTGTGGGTCAGGTTCTTTGGCTGGACTGCATCTCTCACAGTGTGACTTGGTCATGGGGGAGATCACAGTGCATTATGGAAGATGTAGTCTGGTGGAGGAGCCCAGCCCATAGGAGAGAATGGGACTTCAGGCCCCATAAGGAGATGCTGCTTAATGTTGAAGTTTTGTCTACTATCACATCAGTAGTTAAACTGCTCTAGTGATTGCCTAATCTAGATTTATTATGCTGGGGAAGACTTGTGAAGGCGTTTGCATATTAATAGGTAATCATACTTCTGAAGAAGTTGTGAAAAGATGACTGGGGAATCTGCAAGCACAGGAGAATAGGATAAATATAGGATTCATAAGAGACTGAATAATTAACACAGTCTCTTAAGTAAAACAGTCAGCTACAGTATCAGCATAGTTCCAAAGGGGCAGCTGTGTTAGTCTAGTAAAGCAAAAAAAGCAAGGAGTCTTGTGGCACTTAAAGACTAACAGATTTATTTATTGCATGAGCTTTTGTGGGAGAAAATCCCACTTCATCAGACGCTTTGAAGAGGGGGAACGTACAGAATGGGATGAAAATAAATGCAGGGAAGTGTAAGACATGGGATCAGGTCATACTGCAACAGCAAATCAGAGCATTTGTAAGGATTCAGACTCCAGGAAACAGCACACAGGGGGAGGGTGAAGTCAAATTACCTGTTATAATGTGAAAAGAATCCATAGTCACGATTAAGTTCTGCTTTCACACAGTCTAATTTGCACATTAGTTGGATTTCAGCTGTTTCTCTTTGACATCTTGATGTCCCATTAATTTTCATGAGGACTATCATTAACAAATCATTAATGGAATGATTAGGAAGATGGAAGTGCTCAGCAACTGGGTTTTTTTTCTGTGTGTGTGTGTGTGTGTGTGTGTGTTGTGATTTCTGGTGTCAATTTTGTGCCCATTTATTCTTCTGCGTAGGGACTGTCCTGTTTGTCCAGTGTGTAAGGTGTGGGGGCATTTGCAGCACATGATGACATAAATCACATTAGTGGATGAGCAGGTGAAGGACCCCTTTGATGGAGTAGCTGGCTTGGTTAGGTCCTATGATGGTGTCTTTTGTACAGATATGTGGACAAAGTTGGCAGCGTGTTTGTTGCAGGGATATGTGCCTGCTGTAATGTTTCTATTGTTAGATTCATAGTTGCTGTTGGGTATCTGTTTAAGGTTCAGGGGTTGTTTGTAGGCGAGGAGAGATCTGTCTCCCAAGGCTAGAGAGAGTGAGGGGTCATCTTTTAAAATAGGCTGTAGGTCCTTAATGATCTGTTGTAGAGGTCTGACTTGAGGGTTGTATGTGGTGACCAGTGGTGTTCTGTTGTTTTCTTTTTTGGGCCTTTCCCGTAGTAGTTGACTGTGGGGTACCCGTCTGGCTCTGTCAATGTTTCTTTACTTCTCCAGGTGGGTACTGTAGTTTTAAGAAAGCTTTATAGAGATCCTGAAGATGTTTGTCTCTGTCTGAGGGATCAGAGCAAATGTGGTTATATCTTAGGGCTTGGCTGTAGACAATGGATCATGTGGTGTGTTTAGGATGGAAGCTTGAGGGATGTAGATAACTATACCGATCAGTAGGTTTTTGGTGTAGAGTGGTGTTGATGTGTCCATCTTATCATAAGCCTTTCATGTTCATTTGTGGCATCTCTTTAGTAATGCACTATATTATCCTATAAAGACACCAGAAGTACTAGTTTATATGCTGTAACACTTTGCCTAATTATTGTCAGATTAGCTGTAGAATTAATTAGCTAGAATAAATTGGCTGGAAACACACATTTAATTACTTCCTGTTTGGAGCCTCATTGTTAATGTTCCTTTCTTCATATGAAAGAAGGATGGTAGAGGTATTGTCAGACAAATATCTCCCTTATTTTGTCCTTTTCTTGCATTATAAAATCAGTTTGTTCTGCTGATCTTGGTTGTGAGACTGTGAGAGATTCCTGTTCTCACAGTCCCATATTCATGTGAGTCATGCTTACTCAGACAAGTAGTCCCATTGACTGTGTTTCAGTAAATTATACTAAAAAATGGAGTGGTCTCAGTGACATCATTAGCAAAGATGACTCACGTAAGTGACAGGTTGTAGAATCAGCCCTTCCCTGTAGTGTCTGAAAAGAGTATGATCAATAAAATGAAGTATTAGAAGGGACCACGGCTGGAGAGGATGTGAGAAACAGTTATGTAGTGAAACTGAGCTGAATTCAATGGTCATGGGGATCCAAGATGGGATCACTAATTAGACTGTAAATATCGTAAGTATTTTGTGTATTTTCCACTAGGGGTTTCCTCCAGTAACATTCTGTCTACCTATCTTAATTAAAAAGCTTCCAATAAATTACTGTAATATTACAATGTAAAGTGCTTGCTGGTGCAGATGCTGTCCCCCAAGAATGCATGTAGATTGGCACTTTTATAGAATTTTTGTACAATACTCATCTTTTAACAAAGCAAAAGGCAAACAAAACACAAGTATATAGTAATGAAGCTGCTGTTTAAGCAAAAAAGTTTGGCTTTGCCAATTGTATCCATCTTCTCAGTCAGATAGTCTGTTGTCTTAAGTGTGGCCTTCCCAATACTTCTCTCTTCTGCAGATCAGTGAGGAAAGAATGGAGAGGGAAAGAATGAAGGTGCTAGATTAACAGCACAGATTTGGCTAGATATTGGAAGTGGTAGGTGAAATTCCTTGGCCTGTGTTATGCAGGAGATTGGACTTATTTATCATAATGGTCCCTTCTGCCCTTAATCCATTTACTACTTAAGGCTCCACAGTATTATGATCATTTATTTATGATACTACTTAAAAGAAACAGGTTTTTAAATAAATAAATAAACCATCCAAAAAATAAAATGGAGATGGAGCATAACAGTTATCTTTGTGGGCATGGCTGTTGGGCATTCTCCAAACTCATGTCTCCTGGAAGTGGTTCCAAGACTAAGAAAGGTTGAATTCAGTCAGCTAGGTTGTGATCTTAGGTACAGTTGTCATTCCAGGTTACGTCCAAAATCTTGTTCCCTGTTGCACTTGGACATTGTATTGACAGTTAAAACACAATTCTTTGTGTTACACTGGCCCTCTATAAGTTCAAACCAATCACCAGAATGTTATCCACAGTAGGCCATAACACTAACTAGAAATAAACAGTGCAGTATGAATAGCTCCTCTGTAAATAATTGCTATGACCAACCTAAAACAATTAGAGATTTTAAAAATATAAACCACTTTTTATTGATAGACTAATTCCAGTTTTTCCATATTGCCAAATAAACATCCAAGAGTTATTTTTAACATGCCTGTTCCTGGAGTTCCTCAGCCATACTAACTTCTTCTGCTCCCATGAAATGACCGTCATTCTCATTCGCCATATGTGCAACAGGGGATCATAGTTTGAAAATATCCTGACAGTTTATTTTCAATTATTTTTGACTGTGTGGTCTCTTTCTATGCTTGCTAGTTGGACTGGCTCCATGACCTAGCCGTTGGCTTCTGTCATGTTGCATAGGTAAGTGGGCTCAGAACCTGTACTTCCTCTACACATGTACCTGGGAAGTGGGAAACTTGCTGGTGGCCTCAATTGCTATATCATTCATCAGGCTGGTTAATCTATACTTCTGATTGTCATAATCTTTGGTTGTATGGTAGGCTCTGGCTCAGGTTCCCAGATTCTCTGTTGCATAGATCTGTGAAACAGTGCAGTCTTTATGCACTGTAATACAACTATCTCATGTTTCTGGGGAAAGCAAGATCCACCTTCAAGAGATCCTAGCAGGGCAGGGAGATGGATAAAACCATGCGAGCACCTGACTGGAGCAAAATGACATATTCTGGGGCATGGGAGGGGGTAAGAATTCCATGACATCTTGGAAGAATGCCAGGCTGCAGAACTGGAGCTCATAGGGCCTTATCTATAATATTAATAACTTCATTTAAAACTTTAGATCTACACTTCCTAGCATACTTTGTTCAGGGGATAGTGCTTAAGGAGCTCTAAACACAAAGATCAGTTCCAGTGCAAAGCATGCTTATTCTTCACACTACAGGGCATTCCTCCAGCAAGAATTAAAGTTGTTTCTCATAATTTACATTTCCTGGAGTTGATTCTCCTCTCCGGTGACTTCAAATTAGGATGCAGCATATAGCTCTCTATCATCCGTCTAGTACATCAGCATGTAGTTTACATCTTCAGTATTTACCAGGTATGTGAACCCCGCTGTGTATCCAGGGGCAATTGTTTTCAACAACTCATCCCACAGCACTTAAGCCACAAAGTCTAGTGGGACTTCTTTATTTATACCATCTTTTCAAATAGCTTCCTTCCACTCAGAAGGCTTTAGTAGGACTTTATTAGCAAAGACTAGCAGATTGGAGCTAGGCATACTGATTTGTGTAAAACTGGTTAAGAATACGCACAGAGTTAGCTTTTTAGTTGTACATTTACAAAATGTGCCAAGAACTCCGTTAGAGGAATGAGTCATAATTCTAAACCATCACTTGGCTCAAATGTTTTTGAAACAAAACAGTGGCCTTTTTTATTGATAAACACAATGTTTGTCCTTTCATAAAACCTTTGCCCATATTTAAAGTCTGCATTCTAATGACAGGGTATAGCCATGAAAAGAGAATTATGGTAGATCCCTAGTGTTCCACACAGCAGTGTTATACTTCAGTGTTTCTGCCACAGAGGAAAAAGGGAAAACCAATTTTCATTAGCTGCAAGAAGGCAAAGTAAATGGTTGTCCAAAATAGCTTTTTACTTTTTTAAATTACAGCACAAGAGTTGTCACTGATCAGTATTATACACCCTTAAAGGCATTTTATACCAGCATCTTAATAAGTGGTTTAGTATTTTGTTTAAAACGTGTAAATATGCAGCTGGTGAAGTGAATTCTATGCAGTTCACTCTGTTTAGATCTCTTATTTTTAAGCTCTCATCCAAAAGTCCCCTCTGTCCTGCACAGATATTAAAGGTGGGATTTTGAAAAGTACTTGGCCTTATTTCAGTTGGAGCCACAGAGAGTAGTTTTTTATCATTTAATTTAGCATGGGCAGAGGTGGCTGTATGGTTCCTAAATATACACACAACTTATAAAGTGCTTTAGGATGAAAGATGCTATGTCAATAGAAGACAGGTCTTTTAGTTTAAAACTGCAGAGTCACTGTCTCTTGTAATGAATATATGAATACAGAAAATGAGAATCCAGAGGTAAATGCAAGTCACCTACTCTATCTCCCTGTTGCTGAACAGGCAAATCTGCTTTTAGAGCTTGATTAAACTCTCTTTGGCTTAAATTAAAATTGGACAGAGCCCTAAGCAGAGAGCTTTAGTTAGGTCTTCGGCTATTAATGGGAGCAAGAGCATATCTAAACGGGTTCTATTTCAAGCAGTTTGTGTTTGTCAAAAATGGACTAGGGTTATGCTAAACCTACTCCTTAACCCATGTAGCTGAGCTAGATATTGCAAACTTTTTCTGTTCTTTCCCATGCCCTACCCCAGCATCACTGTACCTAAAGCAACAGGACAGCTGTTGCTGTGGACACAATTCAGTACCTGGAATAGCTATGTAGCCCTTCTGGTAGGGTGAGATGGCAGAACGAGGGCCGGGTTCTAGATCTAGGGGTTTCCAAATAATGTTACATGACCAACCGGCTCGAGACCTGACCGAGCTTTCTGGGAAATCATGCACTGTTCCCTGGGCACCCCAAAGGGGTAATGCTTTGCTACTCACAAGCACGAGTCTGACTGTAGTATACAGAACTTTTAATAGTAGTAAAAACAGAATGTAAAAGGCCCAATAACAAACATCAGGACTGACCCAGAGAATCAGTGATGAGCAGGTTACCAACATGATCCCACACAGCATAACAGAACGTGTGAACCCAGTAGCAAAACCAGCACTGATCTGGAGAATCAGTGCAAAACAGGTTCCCAACATGATCCCACGCAGCATAATGAAGCATGTGAACTCAATAGCAAAACCAGCACTAATCTGGAGAATCAGTGCAGAAAAAGGTTCCCAACAAACCCCAGGGTATGTAGGGAATGTCTTTGATGCCAGCTGTCTGCCGGCACCACCCACTGGTCACTCACTCCATCCACCTGCACCATCCACCGGGTCTGCCCACTGTCCACTGGCTCTGCCCACTTGTCACTCACACTGTCCAGCCCTCCACTGGCTGCTCTCATTGTTGGCTGGCTCTGCCTGCTGTCCGCCAGCTCTGCCCTCTGGTCACTCACACTGTTCAGCCCTCCAATGTCTGCTCTCACTGTCCACCGGCTCCACCCACTGGTCACTCATGCTGTCCAGCCTTCTGTTGGCTGCTCTCACCATCTGTTGGCTCTGTCCACTGTCCACCAGCTCCACCTGCTGGTCACTCGTGCTGTCCAGCCATGTGCTGGCTGCTCTTCAGTGATTTCAGCTCAAAGAGAGGGTCTCCTCTCTCAATGATTTCAGCTCTTAAACTCAAAGTAACTGTAAGCAGCTTCTTCTATTAAAATAACAAAGAAAGGCTTCACAAAAAACCTGGTCACCCATCTACCATTCTACAGTAGGGCAGGGGGTGAGGCAGTGCCTCAGGCATAGCTCAAATGAGCTAATGCTACTCCCCCCATTCTTAACCTCACCTGTCTGAAAGGGGGGGATGGCCCCTCTTCCCAGCTCTTTTTTTTGCTAATGGTAACTTTTACCCTGCAACTAACCTAAACAGAGCTTGAACAATCAAGAGAGTAGCATGTTAGAAAAAACAAGTATTTCATGTTTCTCTTCAGTGGCTTTATAGATATTGACAGATTTGTGATCAAATCAACCCAAATACCATCACCCATATGGCCCTGCACCCATAGTGAGACTATGCTAATATGCTCTTTGTGCTCATGCAAAGATAAAAGCCATACAGATTAGTTGCTGTCCCCCTGCCCCCCCCCCCCCCCCCAAAAAAAAAGCTGTTAGGCACAGCTTGTAGACCTGTTTTACAGCTACAATGAGAACTTGCACAGATTCATCCCCTGCAGGGAACATACTCATGAAGCTGAAGGGTTGATCAGAGCTTCAGGGGGGCTATGCACATTCAGCTAACTTGTGAACTTTCACTGGTGTAAATCAAGAGTGTCTCAACTGATTATGTACTTACTCAGGGAAAACTGAGCTAAACTCGGTCCTTACACATTATCTTCCCTACCATCAGCTTGCAGACTCATTAGCTACAATGCCAGCAGAAATAGCTCCCTAGTGGAGAGAGATCTAGATTTGGTCCAAATTGTGTATCTGTACTGTTACTAAACTTATTAATAGTAAGGTGTGGAGGGGCAAGGATTGGAAAGGCTGTGGTGGGTGGCTTGCTTGGCCAAACTGAGCTGTTCCTGTGTTTTTATTTTATTAATGCTAATGTTAAAACATTAAATTAGCAGGGTAGCCAAAGCTCATGTACAGTTGATAGTGTCTTAGTTGTGTATATTACTTGGGCCTCTTCTCATTAGTCTTCTAATATTTAGCATGTGCCTTACATGTTTCATTGGCTCACTGATGAAATTTGCTCAGGAAGCCCCTAGTTTAAGTAGCAGTAAATAAGGATATCAAACAAGCTGCAGTGGCCAGAGAGCACAGTTTAGGGGAAGATCAGTGACAGATATGCAAGTTGAGCTTTGTTCAGTATCTCTGAAGACAACATTTTAAGAAGTTTCATCTCCTGATATTTAGGGACCTGTTTATCAAAATTAACTGTGTTAACTGTATCCCATTTCATAGCTGAATGCAAGAGATACTTCGTGGTTTGATGTATGTTAAGACAGCTAGGGATTAGCACAATTTAGAATACTCAGGATAAGATTAGAAAACTGGGAAATGTACAGATCTGACTAAGCAAACCCTGTCACTCTCAAATTTGCATGCATTCCAAGGATTTTGAAGGACTAAGTTTCAAGTTTTGGTAGCATGTTCTTCCTTCTTTGTCTTAAAATACTTAATACTGGTGAAAGAAATAGAGATTTTGAAAAGTCACAACTTGTATCACTGAAATGTAGCTCCAAGTCCTCTCTGTTACTTAAACTTGATCAAAAGTGAGATGTTATAGAAACAATTCTGCTCATAATTCCATTAAAATGGTCTTCAAAATATTCCTGCCTTAGATATTTTTACTAATATTTTACTTTTTAAAAAAAAGCCTACCCTCAATTCTAATTGTGCAACACTCACTGTGATAAGAATGGTGCCTTAAAAGGAAGTAGGGATTAAATTTGACTCCATGAATATCTTTCTTTATGTTAATGATTGTGCTTATTCTATATCTTTTAAAAATACAAATATTTTCCAAGAAAAGAGAGCTGACTTTTTACCTTAAGACGTAGTTAAAAAGCAAACAAAATGCTGCATGAGTAAACCTAATGGTTGGGCAAGTTATCAAATATAACTGTTCGAAAGTAAATGGAAGCTTTCCTTAGTAAGACATCTATTGCTTTCTATGGGAAGGTATATTTTGGTCTTAATTATTGCTGAGAAGCAAATAAATGAGTAAATACTTGATCTGCCAGCTAAGAAGGGTTCATTTAGTGCTGGTTAGAAATCTTGAATATTTTTTTTTCCAGAAATTAAATGGAAAATGCTGTGGAGGTGGATTTGACAGCTACTGACTTTTCCTGCTTTATCACTAGTCTTAGGCCCTTTTTTGAAAAACATTGCTCCTAGTCTCCAAGCTCCACTTTTTTTTTTTTCTTTTTACCTTCAGTGAGACTTTTTGTGAGATTTTGGCAATTGTCCCTGTGAATTTCTGAAATCCACTTTGATTATGCTTCTATTATCTTGTGTTAAAGGCAAAGGGATTGGTGTATGGGTGTCAGCCTCTGAATAGGAGAGATAAAGACCTTCTGCAATCAAATAACCTTGCTGTAGCAGGACAATGCCCTGGCTAATACCCAGGTTTACCAGCTAACCAGAAGGAAAGGGTTCCAAGCAACAGATCACCTGGCAAGGGGCTTGAAGTCACTGAGGTGGTCTGAGCAAGGGAATTCCAACTTCATAAAAAGGACTCACTCCAGGAAGGGGAGCAGGCCAGGACCAAAACAAACAAGGCCAAGAAGAAAAAGAATCCTAGATCCTGTTAGCAGACACTGAGGGCATCTGCAGTGATAAGGAATCTGAGGCAAAGATTTGCATGCTAGTTTTGTTTTTCCCATAGATCTGTAGCTCTCTTGTTCTGCTGTGAGTAAAGTCCCTGTCTGTGTTTGGAAATTTCTTGTTGACTTTGTGTTACTTGCTCTCCCTGTCATAATCCCTGAAAGGGGAAAGAGTACACCACAGCTTTGATGGAACTTTTGGAAGGTACAGTCACTACCAGGGAGGCCTGGGAAAGCCAGCTCTAGTTTCAGGGCCTACACAAGTGGACTGTAGTGTCTCCAGAGCCAAGTGTGGTGTTAGACACATCTGTACCTGGAGTGAGAGTTGAGATGCCCAGCACCAAAGAAACAATACCTAAACTCTTGTTTAGGCCCAGAAAGTCAAGAGCGTGTGGAACCCAACACTTGGGTCTAGTGCAACAGCCTGGTGAAAGTCTACTAGGGGACCTCACCCAATATTATAAAATTTAAGCTCCTAAATTCCATTTTCAGAAATCACTTAAGCAGTCTTTAAAGAACTTTACCCTAGGTCTCTAACAAATTCCTGTAGGAGTAAAGCAAATATTCACAACGCCTTCCCCAGCATAAGACTAATAAATGAAAAATGATCTGAAAACAGGACCTATAGTGAAAGAATTTAAGAGAAAGTGTCAGGAGGAGGCAAATTGACTTCTTCCAAATTTATAACCTTGTGAAAATGTGCCTCTTCAATTCTGCCACTGTTGGCTTTCCTCTCTATTCTTTTTTATTTTTTCCTCACATAGCTGAGTGTTTCTGAAGAAGGACTGAGTATGCTTTAAATCCCTAGTGATTTTTTTTCATAGGTCTCAGCTCTGCCTTTCTACACAGTATTTGTTCATCCTCCTTTGCTTCCACTGGCTTGGAGCATAAGGCTTACTTGCTGTGCTTTGACTTGCTATAAAAGCTGGTTAAATTTTTCCAGCCACACTTCTGACCAAAGCAAGGACCTTTTTCTGTGAAAAGTATTTATTTGCAGGGGGAAGGAAGAATTATAGACTGACAAACCCAGAAATTGAAAATTGTTCATGTCTTGCGTTCTAAGTCTGTGGGAAATCTTGAAGAAGCTTAGAAATTTTTCCAAGAAAAATGACATTTTCAACCAACCCTACTTGCTATTGGTGCCCTGCCCATTTTAATTCCCTGACAAAGGTGAGTGATTACCTTTTCCTAGCTAAGTATAAGATTCCTGTATCTCTTCTTGTGCTTTGATACCTGATGCCCTGCCACTCAGAGCACAGAGTGTACTGGATTTCCAGACAAGTCCCTTCCACAAGTATGGTAGCAGAACTGAGTCTTTACAAAGCTGATCATTAGGGATAAAGATGATAAAGAAGGATAAAGCTTTTTCACTGCCTCATTTGGGGGCAGAAGGGAATGAAAAGTGTGAGATTGTGTTGCCAGGAATAACTCCTGAAACACTGGAACAGCTGGTATATGCTTAAATACTATGACCCCAGACAGAATGAGACTGTAAATACTGTTTAGGTGGATTTTGGCTGAAACCAAGAAACAGGAGAGGAAATAAATATTTACCTGAAAGCTAAGAATTCTGGCAACCACATGTAAGATTCCATACCTAGAAACAAGATCATTTGTGGGACATGTGGTTCCAGCATATGGGTGAGATGGATCTGTTTTTGTCCGTTAAGCCAAGAGAAATGCCTCTAAATAGCACAAGGAGCTGAACTGCACTAGTACTCTCTTCCCTGGATAGAACAAGTAGATAGGCTCAAGATCAAGGGCTATGTCTACACTATGGGACTCAGGCAAATCAACTTAATAAGGTCAACACAAAGTCAATTTTATAAAGACGACTTAAGCCTGGGATACATTTAAAGTCAACTTTAAATGGGTCCCCCTGGCTTAAGTCAACCTTATAAAGTTGACTTAAATTGCTCTAATGCACTAAGTCAACTTTAGTCAATCAACTGTAATGGGCACCTTGTGTTAAGTCAACTTAGTAAAGTCAACTTTACCCTTGAAGTTGACTTTAAGGGCAGGAGTTAAGTTGACTTAAGCAAGTATTTAAGTCAACCTAATGAACTCCAAATGTGTCCAAGGAGTTGGCTTAAGTCAAGTTAAACCTCCAGTGTAGACATAGCCAAGGAGACAGGATTGAGGCAGACTGACCAAGACCATAGGCATTAACATTCAGTGTATGTACTGTGGAAAGCAAAACAAAAGACAAAGAAAAATGCCCAACCTATTGTAAGTGGTGCAAGTGGTCTGAGGGGGGGAAAGCCACTATAGACTTAACCAAAGACTGCTACGTCTCAGAATCGGCAAGTCTTCACTGTAGGGAAAATAACTTTCAGCTGTTGGCACCAGAGGGTTCACTGAGCAAAGTCAGCTGTACTCATGCTAGCCAGAGACGTAAGATAGATAAATGAAGCACCAAATGTGAATCTCTAGTGCTGTGCCACACATATAAATATAAAATACGCTTGGGAAAGATGGAAGACTTCCTGAAGAGTTTTGCATCCTGCATTTAGAAAATGCTCCTGAAAGCTGCAGAGTGTTCCTCATAATTTTAGTACACCTTGTTTAATGTCTAAAATTTCCTTTTAAACAGTGAAGCAAAAAACTGCATGTACAGATCTCAAACTTTTAAATAATGCATTACTGTCAGACTTAATCTTTTGTAGCTGGGCAATACTGTCTGAGCTAGAAGTATTAATCCATAGTTGCACTGTAATGTAAAGACTTAAATGGGGTTTCCTAAGGATACTAAATTCACTATAAAACTATAATGATACATCTTAGTCAAATTTCTCAACCATGATAGCTGTCTAGCAAATCCATAAAGGCACTGATATATACCCAGCGCAAGGTCCCTGTAATGTCCAAACAAGTTACACGAGCTGGTTTTTGCAGGATGAGTTAGCATTCCCAGATTAGTCCAAATAAATATATGAAGAGTGTCTATAGAATTTCTTAATTTCCTAGGGGGCTTCATTGTCACTCATGGACATAGAACGTCCAGCTCTGAAAAGAGGCTGGATATGCCTACCTCATGCTTCTTGCGTTTAGGAAACCTTTTTTTTTTTTTTTTTAAATTACTTACTTAGGATGTGGTCAAATTATAACTCTGAAAACAATTTGTCCTCTCTCCACAATTCCACTTCCATTCTGGAAAGAACTGTATTTAGTGATTCACAAATTGAGAGAGGCTTGGTCCTGTAATTGAGGAAATAGAGAAAAATATATGAAGAGTCAACTTTTAAATGTGAGACTTTTCAGGATTTGTGTACCAGAGTAGGCTAGGATCAATTTACATTAGGGGCCATAGATGAGGCATTCTAGACTGGTATAGAAGCCTGTTCCACTAACTGTCTGACTGCGTGAGAAATTTGTGCAATGTGATGCATGAATGCAAAGATACCTTTTTGAGAATACTTAATGCTGAAATAAAGTATTGCTATGGAGTTTCTGTTTGACCTCAAATTATTGTGTGACCATGTTCTAACCAGCTTTAAAAACATCCTGATGAGGGGTCAAACATGTCAGGTCCTTCTACTCTGGACATAAGATAGATGTCTTATATGCTGAAATTTGTGTCTTAGAGTACATTTGGGAAAGAAATAGCTGCAGCAGAAGCAGCTGCAGTCAAAATTTCTAGTCATGAGAAAAGCAATAAGGCATATTGTGAAACTGTTAAGATCTTTACCTTCAGAAGAAAAAAAAATAGTGAAAAAAGCAGTCTGCTTTCAGAGTCAAGCAAGCATTCTCCAACATAGAATTGCAGAAGGAGGCTTAGACCTGCCATTTATAAAGGAGAACAGGTATTTTGCAGGAAGTTCAAATATTTGAGGCAGGATGAGGTATTTACATGACCCTCTGAAAACTAAAAAGAAAATGGCTTCATAATATGAGGCCTGCCATCTTGACAAACACTGGAGAGCCTTCAGATTTGGAGGCAGTGGACCTGAAGACTTTGCTAGATAGCCTGTCTCTTTAGCTCAAAGCTATAACATACATATTCTTTTGACTGTTCTGTCCCCCTCTATCTTAACGTGCTGATATTACATTAACAATGTATATTATGAAGTTGCAGCTTGTAACTCTGTAGCTCAAGCAGTTCATTTCACACTTAAAGCAGGGATTCAACCCTTTTGTTAGTTTGTTGAGGCGGGAGAGTTAATAAAAACAGCGTATCTTTAAATTTACAACATATATAGTGTTCAGAATGAATTTCTGGAGAACTTAAAAGTAAGTGTGTTAATCAGTTTGAGTGGCAATTTAAAGGACTCTTTAAGAAACTTGGCATCTGTTGATCTCATTTTCTCAAATGATGTTGAGGAGGGCATAATGCAAACACTGCAAACCTTGCATATAGACAAAGGGGTACTTAAGTCAGTCTAGTTCAGCAAAATAAACAAGAAGTCTTGTGGCACTTTTAAAGACTAAACAAATAAATAAATTTGTTAGTGTTGAAAAATGCTACAAGGTTTGTTTAACCTTCCTTATAGTTACAGTGCATTTAAATCTTGTATATTATTGATATTTTAAGAAACTATGTTGCAATTAAGATAATTTAATTGTTTTTAATTTCCTTCCTTCCTGTGAGTTACTTTCTAAGGTAACCCAAGTGGGACCACTGTGATATCAAGGGCTCTGTCTACACTAGGGGCTTAAGTCGACTTAAAGTCCCTTAAGTTGACTTAAGCAAAGCCCAAGCTACATTTCGAATTACTTAAGTTGACTTAAGCATTTGCTTAAGTCAGCTTAGTAACTCTCACTTGTTAAGTTGACTTAATTTTTAAGTCAAATTTATTAAGTCAATTTAAGTCAATGTAGTCTGGCTTTAGGCTTAAGTCAACTTAATTGGCTTCCTGGCCATCCGAAACCTTCCTGGCAACCGGGAAGTACTTGCCCTGGCCAATGCCAAGGCAGGATAAAGCTATGCCCACCCTGCTGCACAGCCAGAGCTAGCCAGGACTCCGGCTGAGTTGCAGGCATGGCCGAGGGCAGAGCCAGGCATGCCAGAAAGTGGGCCCCATCCTGGATCCACCAGGAGATCCTAGATCTCCTGGCCATTTGGGGTGATGAGTCCATCCACTCCCAGCTCCAGGGCAGCCAGAGGAACCAGAAGGAGTATAGGTCTATCTCCAAGGTCCTGGCAGAGAAGGGCCACGCCTCCGACAGCCAGCAGGTGTGGGTGAAGGTCAAAGACCTCCACCAGGGCTATCACAGGGCCCAGGAGGCCATGCAGTGCTCAGGGGCAGGCTACACTGTCTGCCCCTATTACACCCAGCTGCATGCTTTCCTGGGCCGGGAGGCTGGCACCGAGCCAGCCTGCTCCCTCGGCTGTGCCAAGCTCTCCTCCCTCAATGATGACCAGCAGGAGGGCTTTGTGGATGAGGATGTGGTGCTCAGCTGGAGGGACACCAGCACCCCAGCACAGGGCACCATGCTGGCCCCAGGCAGTACTATCCTGAAGTTCATCCCAGGGACCCAGGAGGAGGGTTCCTCCAACCCAGATGAGCTGGGCTCCTGCTGCACATGCTGGTGAGTATTCCCTTCCTTCAGGCATGGTAGGGCAAGCAGGTGGGACAGGGACTGCAGTGAACAGGACCCAGGGACAGGAAGGGTCCCAGGGGGAGGCAGAGGCACTCCCACAGGGGTGGAGGGACAGGCAGCCATGTGGTGGGGCAGACTCAGAGCTGAGCAGGGTGGAGGCCTGGCAGGACATGAGATGGGGGCACTGTCAGTGGAGCAGCCAAAGCCAGACAGCATGCATCTGACACCATTGGTACTTGGCCTCAGGAGAGACCCCTGGGACAGGGATGCCTGGGCTCACCATCGTGGGCACTGCATATGCCCCATGCAGCAGAACATGGCAGCGTATCCTAAGGGGTAGCTTTCCAAAGGACAGGGGGACTGGGAAGTAGGGCAATGGGCGTGGAACAGCCTGCACTACCTAGTGGGGGCAACCCCTGTTCTTTGCTTCTGTCCCTCAGACCGTGCAGCCCTGACACTGGTCACTCCCAGGAGGTACCAAGCCCTGACCAGGCAGAGGAGGGGGTGTCACTCTGGGAGGAGATACTGGAGGACCACCTCCAGCTGGCTGAGTGTGCTGAGGTGGATCTCTGAGCCTGGCAGGAGCAGCAGAGGGAGAAGGAGAACACCCACCACAGGGTCGAGCAGGCCCAGAGGGCCTCCTTGCTTCACCTGATGGAGCAGCAGACTCGTTTCCTGGAATGCCAGACCTATGCTGTGGAGTGCCTGGCATGGGGCAGGGGCTCTTGTTGGGCCAAGGATCCACCAGCACAGGACCCCAGCAGCAGCTCACATTGCTGTAGGCTCCAGATTCAGGGTGGCCAGATGCAGGTGCTGGACCTGCCAGCCAGATGCCTCTAAGCACCCCCCCCACCTCCCTCATTCTCTGAACCTCTGCCATTTCCCCCACCATCCTCATTCTCCCCACTGCCCTTGCTGCCCCCAAACCCGCAACACCTGCAGCTCCCACCCTATCACCCCCATCAGCTGCCCCCCCCCGTTCCCCTTTCTAAATAGAACACATCTACACGATCATTCTGGCTGCAGTCCATCATTTTATTGTGTTGGGGATGGGGGGAGATGGGTGAGAGGTGGTGGGGAGGTGGGAATGGGTGGCTGGGCATGGTGAGAGCAGCTGGAGGAAGGTACGTTTTTTCATCTGAGGTTTTGCAGCCAATGGTCATCATCTCGGGGGGTGAGACTGATCTGGTGCCACCAATCACTGCTGGTTTTCCATGCCCAGATGAGCGGATACATCGAGGCCACGCTGTCTGTGCCAGATGCCGGGGAGGGCAAGGGGGTCAGCCTGCTGCAACCTGCCTCTGTGCTGGCAGTTGCCCTGCTGTGCCTGGTCCAGAGCCGGAGGAGTCTGGCCAATGCATGGAGGGTGTGGAGTACTGTGCTGGCACATTGCTGGGGCACATCAGGGTCCCTGACCTCCTCTGGCTGCCTGGTGCCATGCACAATGTGGAGGGTGGTGTGGTCACCTACTTCCTGTTGTAACAGAGTGGCCAGAAGAGAGGGTCACTTTTGCTATGGCACACTGTGAGCCAGCTACCCACAAGGCACCACTCCTAGGGTAAACTAGCAGCTGCCAGTGTTGACATGAGCAGTCTCCTGGCATTTTGAGTGTGGACTCTCTAAATTGGCTGAAGAAGATCTCCTTTAAGTCTTTAACTGAGCTTTCTAGTGTAGACATAGCCAAAGGTAATTGAACCAATCACACTTCCTTTACAACTAACTTGGTTGTAATGAGTTGATATGAGGGAAACTGGACACATGTCTATAATTCTTGCTGGTAGACTACTTGACCCAACTGTCACTGCTCCTTAAAAATTCTGTAGCTGCATGTTAGCTTGGGCATCTGTGCTTGAATAATTCCCCATGTCATGCTGCCTGGACTCCACTGTGGTAGTACCATTTCACAGGATCCACATCTGTGCACACATAGGGTATGATCTATATAATGTTTTCTGTTCACTTTTGTAATGTAGTTGTGTGGTTCGATGTCAAATGTGGCATACAAGGTTCTTTTACGAATTCTCATAACATATTCTGCATAATTACCATGGTACCATGTTTGCTGCAGCATCATATATATGTACAGATATGAAGCATGTTACATGTTTTTTTAGACCATCAGGGCTATGTCAATCTGTGTAAACTTTTGAAGATGTAGATGGGTAGAGCTGGTTATTCTCATTTCTTTGTCAAATGAATGAACCGGAGTCCCTGAGCCTAACAGTGATGAGAGGAAGGGTTCCGACCCCTGTAGGATGGTAGGTCCTGGTGTGATATCTGGGCCTGAGAGTACTCACCTGGGGACCATCCGTCAGTGGCTAGAGGGCAAACACACTGCCTGGGACTGGTTAGATGCAGGAGACTAGTGCGGTCTGACTCTGGAGTAAGTGATCACCTGGCATAGTGGAGTTAGTCGGGGTTCAGGAGTTGGGATCCAGGGGTCACAGTGGCATACCAGACCAGATTCTGGGTGGGGAACATCACACACTAGGGGACCTGAGGCAGGAGTGCAGGTGGAGCCCTTAAAATGTGAGGACAGATAATAGGATGCTATTCTCGGTGCCTGCCCTCACTTACCACTGGTCTTACAGCTCCCTTAATATAAGAGTATGCTGTAAATGACAAGCCAAATCTGTTCTGCTTTACATCACAAGAGCAGTGCAAGAACAGGCTGGTGCACTCTGGCAGCTTTGCACTACTCTGGTATACCAGTGAGTCTGCCCTTAAATAAAACATCATTTTAAGACTGATGCTTGATAACAAATAAATATAACTATTGAATGATGGCATTCTCTGTTGGGTTTTTCATGTAGTTAGTGTAAAACTGTGTGCCTCTTTTATTTAAAAAAAAATTCCCAGACAAATTGTCCAAATAAAGTTAAGGATCAATATATATCAGTAGCCCACAGGCTCAAAAAACTCTATAGGGATGTTGTAATTCCCAAACAAAGTATTACAAAATAATAACTCTGTCTTGCAGTGATATCATGAAGGCAGAAGGTGGACATGTGGAAGATCTAAGCTTTTTATTTCTTTAAGATTTGAATCTATTCTGAGATTACAAACCCTAAAATGTCTTGTTCATTGTATGAGTATTTCATGCCCTCAGTACAGTGTAGGGAATTAATATTGGTTGGGTATCTTAACTGTATATATTTCTTACCTTTATTTTTTTGTTGTGGGGGAAAATAACAACATTCCCAATGTTATGAAATACCACTCTAGTTTACCAGTCAGTTTCTAAAGAATATGAAATAGGCTAGAAGAAAATTCTGAAGTGTGTCTGTAAGGGATCTGTGGAAGCATTTCTTTGGCTGGTGCTAATTAGCATAGCTCTGAAGTCAGTAAAGCTATGTTAATTTAATTACCTGAGGATTTGGTCCTTTACTGGTATAATTAAAGGAAGCAAGGTAGTGGAGAAGAGCTGGTATACCAGATTATTCAAAGAAAATATTTTTAACAGCTTCACCTGTAGGGTGGGGGTATAGGTCACTTGCTGGTGGTTTCTTTATACCTTGAAGTCTTTAGTTTAAACCACGATTTGGGGACTTCATTGACTCAAGCATACATTAGGTGTCTATTGTAGAAGTAAGCAGAAGGTTTTGTGGCCTGTATTGTCCAGGAGGTCAGACTAGATGGCCATATTGTCCTTTCTGGTCTTATACTCTGTGACGAGCTGAGTACTTTCAACATTCTTTGAGCATCCTTAATTTGTTGTCTACCTCATTATCTCTTTTTTTCCACCTCAGCATCTTGAAAAAGGTATGTTACTTTGGATTGCAATAGTCAATGGCTGTGTCCACACATAGCCCGTTATTTTGAAATAAAAACATTATTTCGAAATAAACAGAATCGAAATAACCAAAAATCAAGTCGAAATAAGGGAAAAGCTGGAATCGAAATAGCATGTCCAAACATGGGACTTGCTATTTCGATTTAGGAGAGGGGCACCATGGGAGATATGGCAATGTAGCCCCCTCACTGGGCCATGTTGGCAGCCATCTTGCCAGCCAATCCTATAAAAGCAGGCACTGACCTCACTTCCCTGTCCATTCTGGCTAGCAGGACTCTGCAAGAGACAGACATGGATGCTGGCCGGCTGCCTAGCCTTCGCTGTGTGGCCACTAGACCCTCTGCTGGCCTGCAGAGTGTTCTCCTGTTGTGGGACACTCTGCTCCCAGACCCTGATGCTGCCCAGGCTGTGCCCCAGGCTGCCATCATCCTAGGACTCAGAGCTGCCCTAGTTCCCCTGCCCCTTTCTGTGCCTCGCCCAGTCTGGGCCCAGGAGACTAGCACAGACTGGTGGGAGCGGGTATTCCTCTGAACCTGGGGGGACAACCAGTGGCAGAGGAATTTCTGTATGACCAGGATCAACTTCAACCACCTCATCGCAGAACTCGCCCCCCTCCTGCGCCAAAGGGACACCACCATGAGACTGGCCATCCCTGTCAACAAAAGAGTGGCCATTGCTCTGTGAAAGATGGCCACTCCGGAGTTGTACAGGTCCTTGGCACACCTCTTTGATGTTGGCAGGTCCACCATCAGGAACGTCTTGATACAGGTCACCAGAGCCATCAAGAGGATCCTGCTGCGGCGCCTGGTCACTCAAGGGGAACTGCAGGACACCATGGATGGCATGGCCACCCTGGGATTTCCCAATTGTGTGGGGATACTGGACACCATGCACATCCCTGTGAGGGCCCTGGAGCACCAAGCCGCTGAGTACCACAATAGGAAGGGGTACTACTCTGTCATCATGCAGGCCCTTGTGGACCACCGGGGCGTCTTCCAGAACTGTTATGTGGGCTGGCCAGGGAGGGCGCATGATGCCAGAGTCCTCCGGAACTCTGCCCTGTATAGGGGCATAGAGGCGGGCACCTTCCCGCCCCCCAACATTAATGTCGGGGGAGTAGAGGTGCCCGTCCTCATTGTCGCCAACGAGGCTTATCCCCTTTGCCCATGGCTCATGTGCTCCTACACAGGGCCCCTCAATCCTCGCTGGCAGCTTTTCAATTGGTGTGTGAGCCACTGCCACCAGGTGGTCAAGTGGGCCTTTGGACGGCTGAAGGCACACTGGAGATGCCTCCTTACCTGTCTCCACCTTGGGGAGGAGACGACGTCGGAGGTCATCATTGCATGCATGGCTCTGCACAATTTCTGTGAGCTGCAGGGCGAGACTGTTGCTGCCACCTGGGAGGACGAGGCCCAGCTCATTGGGGGCCAATACAACCAGCCGCACCTGTGCCCCCATGGGAGTGGGCGTCATGAAGGGCTGTCACAGTACGTGACACACTGACAAACACCTTTGCCACAGAGGAGGAACTCTGAGGGCCAGGCCTGCCCTACCACACACCACCCTCTCCCCGCTTCTACCACAGCCAGCCCCCACCCATCCACCCAGACTGTGAAGCACACCCAATAAAACAAGACACACTTGCTAAAATCTGTTGTGAACTGTTTATTTAACATAACAGAGGGGTTTGGGCAAGGAAGGGCTGGGGAGGGTTAGGGGATGTTGAAATGTGTGGAGAGACTGAGGGGAGGGCCTTCAACTGGGAGATGGGACTGGGGTGGAGGAGACTGGGGGGAGGGCCTTCAACTGGGAGATGGGACGGGGGAGGGAAACTGGGGGGAGGGGAGTTCTCAGGTGGGGCCTGTGTGGGGGTCCTGGTGGGGGGGGGGTCTGCCACGGTCCTGTCCATGGCCACCCCAGGTCCAGGGCCATCTTAGAAGAGCACCCTGAGGAGGTGCTCTGCCAGCTGCTGGTGGGGCGGTGTGGTCCGCGATGTGGCAGAGACTGGTGGTCACATCCCCCAGGGCTGTGTTGAGGCGCTCCATGGCTGACGCCTGCCACTTGAAAGCGGCTACCAGGTGCTCATCGGCGGTAGCCCCTTATTGCAGCAGGTGGAGGGCGGCATCCTGGTGAGTGGCCTGCTGTCACCGCCAGGCCTGGGCTGATGCCTGAGCACATTCCCCTAGGTCCTCAAGCCTGGCCAGGGCTTCCCCCCACGTCCGGTGGCCCCTCCTCCTCCTCCTGGGTCTGGGGGTGCTGGGTGGGCTCCATGCTGGACGGCTAGCGGCTGCACAAACTGCTGGAGGGAAGCATAAAACAGAGTTGGACCCTGCTGCCCTTGCCTGCGTGCAGCCTGTCTGCAGCACACAGCTCCGCCCTGACTGTCAGCAGGAATCTGGACCTAGGTCCTGTGGGACATTGCCCCAGAGGAACGCATGGCCTAGTAGTGCCTGCAATGGTTAGCTGGACTCACCCAAGACTTGCTCTGGGGAGTCTCCCAAGGCCACTTGCCAGTAGTGTGGCCTGCATGCTGTCCACCTTGCCCAAGATGCTGCTGCATCTTTCACACCCATCCCCTGTTAACCAACCCCAGGCACACAGGGGTCTGTCACCCTAGTGCCACATGTCTCTCGGGCACCCGTGCCCATGGGAGGGCCTCTGTCCCCCCCGGCCCTGTGCCCTGCCTGTCCACCTGTGCTGTACCCCCTCACTGCCCATGACCTGGGCAGGCCTAGCCCTGCCTGCTTGTATGGGACAGGAAGACTCATCAACAGGGGCTCCAGATGTCCACCAGGATGTCCTGTTGTCTGTGTCAGACTCCCCTGGGGGTGGCATGTCGGCAGGCTGCTGCTCCTCCTCACTGCTCTCACTCTCCTCATGGGTGACGGGGAAGAGCTCCAGAGTCCCCGGTGCAGGCTCTGGTAGTGGTGGCAGGACAGGAGTCTGCCCAACATCCAGCAATGCCTCGAAGCTGCTGTCCCCTCCCTCTGGGGCTGAGGACGTGCTGCGCAGTGACCACTGCCCACTGCCTGGGCTGGGCAGTGCTATCTGCCCCCTGGAGCTCGCGTGCCTTCCTGGTGCGGGCATGGTCCTGCCTCAGGGCCTTGATCTTTGAGTGCACCTGCTCTGTGGTGCACTCGTGGCCCTGGGTGGACAGCTCTGCTGCGATGTCACTGTAAACGTCCGAGTTCCAGTGGCTAGCCCGGAAGCGGGAAAGGATGTCCTGCCTGTTCCAGATATTAAGGAGGCAGTGGACCTCCTCTGTGCTCCACACAGGGGCATGCCATCTCCCCTCGGAGCCTGCAGAGACATGTGCTAGCATGGCTCTGAAAGCCTGTCAGCACCCTGGCAGGCACGGGCAGCAGATAGCACTTCCTTCTTCTTGTGGGTGCTGTGCACCTGTGAAGAAGGTCAAAACGTGTTATTTCAAAATAACGGGTATTTTGAAATAACATGTCCAAATGGCGTTATTGCGAAACTACCATTTCAAAATAACTGCTGTTTCGAAACTATCTAGGTTTAAGCTATTACAAAATGACAGTTCTTATTTTGAAATGACGGATGCCATCATTTCAAAATAAGAAAACGTCATGTGGACCTAATCTCTTTTATTTTGAAATAACCAGTGTTATTTTGAAATAAAAGAGATGTGTGGACATACCCAATCTGGCTTGAAAGCTTCAGTGTTGTGCTCAAGAGGGATAATTCGGTGCCTAGAAAAATGACTTGCTTACCAGCATTTCCACATGCTGTAAGGGCTTCTCAATACCCTTCTCAAAACCACAGCACAGAACTCTCAGCAACAGGCAAAATGGAGCTAGGTGGCTTTAAACACCTCTGTGCCCTACTAATTTTGGGCTGTTCAGGGACTGAAGAAGCTCTCAGCACAATAGACACACCACCACTATCAGAACCATGTAAGTTATGGAAAACTTTCTGGGGCAGCCATACAGGGCCACAGCCAGAGTCTCTGCAGTGTTGTGTGCTGGTGCCCTGCTCCACGATGACCATCCTGTCCCTTACATGCCTAATATTCCAGAGTTCCAAGATGGTCCTTGGGAGGCAATCCTAAAGCTGTTTTCTGTAGTGCCTACACTAAGAGAAATCCTTACCAACCTGGGTCTTGGGCTCTCAGGGACGCCTTATGCTTCTTTAGATATTTTATGAAGTATTAAGTGCCTGGAGTGGGGATTGAAGGACTCATCCATGATCTCTCCCCTTAGGAATGCCTGTAAATTAGACAAAAATGAGAGAGTACCAAGACAACATGGCATAGAAAAAGTAAGGATAACATCAATAAGATTATGCATTGCCTCAGCAAGGACTGTTGCACTGCATGATGGTACAAAGAGGATGGGTTTTATTTGGCTAAATAGATGTCCTGGTTAACTTTTTGTAGATGTTGCAGCACAAGGGGGGAGGGGAAGAGACTTCAATGAGGGCTGTGGGTTGGGAGAGGGAAAAGAGCTTGCAGATCAAGAAGACCCTTCCTGGCATAAGAGGTAATGTGGCAGAAAGAGCAGGGACACCTACAGTAGATGCAGGTAAATGGGGTACCAAAAGTGGCACAGTTGATGGGGGAAAACAATGAGACAATCTCCAAAGGAAAAACTCAGGTACACAGAGGGCCTGTTCTTATGCATGGCTTTGAAGGCAGGGACAAGAGGGCTGATCTTGATGCATCAGAGGAGAGGAGTTAATAGAGCAATTGAGTTGCTATGGCCTGGATCTAGGACAATGTCCAAAAGGCAGGAAAGTGAAGCACATTGAATGTTGGGCATTTCTGGGGCAAAGATTTAAGGACCTTAGTGTAAGACCATGTGAGATGGTGGGAGACAAGACTGTGAAATGGGTTGTGAAGAATCTTCTCTTCATCCTCTAGGATGAACCACTTGGGGTTTGAACTCCTCAGTCACTATGTATTATGTATTCCCAGTTGTAAAGTGTGTAATGAAGCAAATGCATCTTAAAATATTCCCTTCTTTTTAAGGTCTCTTCCCAAGATATTGCTGTATGTGCTAGGGGATTTCTCTGCTAATTACACTGGATTTTGTGGTAATTATGACCTAAATGTGTCAATAGGACTGTTAATGCACTCAGCTCCGTACAAGCGACAAGGAACCTTATTCTAAGTTTTACAGGAGTTCATTTAATATGAGATTGGCTGCACACAAAGAATATATACATTTCTCTTGCTTTGCTGCTTTGTCTGTTCATATACATGCTACTCAGTTTCTTAATCTACTCTGTACCCTACTGTTCCATCTGTAAAATGGGGATCATTCTTTCTGTCTCACAGGGGCACTGTGAAGATAAAATCCATTAAATATTATCAAATGCTAGGTTGATGAGGGTCATACTATCTAGATAGCCACTAAAAAGTGAATCAATCTTGCTGTGCAAAATGGAACCAAATTCTGATGTAACAAATTGGAAGTCGTTGCAAATGAATAGAAATATCCAAATGCAAAACAGTGAGAAGGGAATCTGGACCCACAGTGTGCTGCTTGGTATAGGAGACAGTCTAACTAATCTCCTTTGTACTGCTAAGAAGAGATGGCAGCTTGTGTTTGGCAGAAGGCCTCCTGCCCCTTAATTCTGCCGTGTTTGTGCCCAGCACAATTTAACTGAAGGTTCTCAGGAAGAGTGAGACTTTTAAAATGCAAACTCAGAACTTATAATTCCATATTGCACCAACAGTGCAGAATCTTTTTTCAAACATGGGTCACACAGTTTTGGATCTCCATATTCATATGCTTAAATTTGGTTCCAGTCAAACAGTCATCTTATTAGATTAGAGGTGGGCAACACCTGGCACTGGTGCCAAAGCTGGCACATGGATGTATGCACAGCAGCACGCAGGGCTCCTGGCCCTACAGCACTGCAACTGCTTCCCCCCCCCCCCCCGCTGGCCCTTTTGTGTGGCTTCTGTCTTCTGCTGGCCCCGTCCCCCAGCTGGAGGGGAAGAGGGGGAATCAGCAGGAAAAAAGGAGTGTGTGGGTGCTGTCACTTTCTAGCTTGGCCCCCAGCACCTTTCTAGCCCTTCCCCTGGCACCTTTCTGGCCCCGTCCCCAGCACCTGTTGAGGGTTTGAGGGTGGAGCTGTCATGGGGGTAGCAAATGTTGCTGAACCCTGTACTAGAAAGATCTGAGTTTAGCACTCTAAACTTCATTTTCATAACCTGAATCAGACAAAGGCATCACTATCATAAGACTAAGTCAGTGTTCACATTCCTTTGCTCAGTTGCTGAATATGTCCAAAGAATGACTTGGGTAAATCCTATCCTGCATCCTAAATACCTAATAGAAATCAGTGGGGGTTTTGTTAGAGAAGACAATAGGATCTGATTGGATATTTGCAAACACATTAGTTAACAACCAAACCAAACAAGGAAGAAAGACTCCTTCCCACCCTTGGACAACTGTACTCAATAAATAAATACATAACTAACTTTGGGACTTGCAGATTGATTATCGATTTTCCCATATAGAATCCAAGGGAATGTGGTGCTCACAGAACTGAAGTACTGATAGCATTGACTTGAGCCAGGTTTTGTGTAAATTCTATAAAGGAATGTCTGTGGGAGCCACACCTTTTACTCTTCTCATCTTGATCATTGATACAGAAAACTGCTGATCATGTCAAATTAAAGCAATATTTTGTATTTTCAGATAAATGTACAGTGAAATAAGATTGAGGCTTCAAACTTGTATCAACTCTAACCAAAAAATAGGATTTTAACTTGGTGGGGGCAACAGAGGGCAAATAGTACAATGGTCCTCTCTGCCACCAAAATCCATGCACATTGTATTGGGCCTCTAACCACATTTGTGTCTTTTAATCTACCAAGCTCATGAACCCCGGCAAAACATACGTGTTTACACCATTGCATGTCATACCATCTTGTTAAATGTTTTCTCTTTGCCTAGCATTGGGACTAAATTGTGATTGACCTTCGTATGAGTGTATGCCACCTTCCTCCCCATATTGTACAACCTACACAAGGGCAGAGTGCAACTGTTCCTACAGTATTTGGCAAGACAATGACTCCCCCTTTCACCCTCTACATCAGCCTGTAGAGCACACTCAGAGCATTTGGAACAGACTGTCCCTTCAACCTCTCTTCTCTTGTTCCTCCTGAGGAAATGTAATTCTGCATCACTCAGTGGGAGATGTGTATTTCTGATATTTAATAACCCTACCTTTCTTATACAACTTTAGAAACCCATGTCAAATATGGAGAATTTTTTTATTCTTGTACATTGACAGCTTTTTATCTTCCTGGCCAATATCTCTTTGTTGACAAGGACTCCAATCTGCAAACACTTACTCACATGATTGATTTCTTACAATACTAAATTATGTGAAGTTGTGTTCAAAACTTTCTAGAGTTCTGGTGCTGCCTTCAAGAAGAGAACATACCATATAAAGGATCTATTGTCAGCATTTGTATATGGCTACTCACTGCATGATCTTCAATAGGCTCAATTCAGGGCATGGTGTGATAATTATGAAGTAGCTTAACTGAATCATGCATACACAGTTGTCTCTATATGTAGTTCAGGAAAAGTTACACTATACACATCAGCTGTTTTAAGCTGCAGGTAGTCAAGCTGTGGGATTTTTCCTTTTTTCCATTATTGGTAAACAAAATACACCACTATCACAAGAGTGAAGGCATTCTTCTCACCTATAGCAAATATTCACTGTTAATAAACACTTAAAGGGGTCTGAAAATTAAGAATTTTCTAGTACCTTTTTCAATATTTTGTAAAAAATTGATTTTTAAAATCTTCAGCTGGCCTTACCCCATAAGTATATGGCTTCTTATAAACTGCAAATATCAAGTGTAAGAAATAGCAAAAATTAAAAAAAAATCTTAATTCAGGGCACTTGACTTCTGAAAGTCATACCTGAATGGTAGAAATGATTGTTCTCTTTTTTTACATATATGCAGTGCCCTTCACTTTAAATCAATTGTGGTTTAATATGACCTTCATTTTAACTTGACCAGACACTTGAGTACCCAAACCATTTGTATTACATAAGTTTAGATTGTTGTAGAATATGGGGGGATTGTGCTTGACTCACTTGAGAAAGTTATGAGAGTCTGATAGACACAGCAATTCTGGCAAGAAACTGAAATGGTTCTGGACCCCAGTCTCTCAACCTGACTTGGTTTAATTAATACCCATCACATTGCAGGTGGGAATGTTTGTATGTAATCACAGACTCCCTTAGATACTGTTATGAAATGTAGTGCTGAAAATACTTAAGTGGTTTTAGAAAGAAGTCATTTAGGATTTAAAATTCCACTGTTGCTGCTTTGCTTTTGCTCATTTGTGCAACAGAGGAGAAAACTGACCTCTAAAATTGCTTAATAAACATAATATTGCTCTTATTCTGTTCATTTGACAAGTTCATTTAATACATGGAATATTAATTCCAACTGGAATAATTAGAAATCACTGGAAGGAAAAAAGTTGGTTTTGTGTAAGAAAATCTGGGTAATAATGGTGATAAGGGAAGGAAAAACTTGCCTGGCATAGAAGCCCACAACTGTGAAAGATTTTAAAATCTGTTCACTTTTACTTGAATGCACAGATAATTCCAGTAGTCAAATCCAAAACAATGACAATCTGTATTAATTAATAGTAAAGGAACTAATTGACCCTGTTCATGTCAGTTTTAGATGTTCAACTCAGACTTCAGGGAAGTCAAATACTAGTTTACACTGGATTAGCAAGGATCAAAGTCAGGCTCGTGTTCTAAAGGAATTACCATTTTGCGATAGTTTTAGTGGGATAGAAAATAAAACAAAACAAAAGTTGGATAGTTACATTAATATTTTAAGCTCTGAAAAGTGTTATACAGTCTGCAAGGTGTGTGCTAGTGATTGTAAGGACAACAATCTATTATCCCAGTCAGAATGGTAAGAACATGCACAACTCAAATCACGTCACTGAAATGTATTATTTTAGCCAACAGTTTTTATCATAAGATTACTACTTAAGCAGAAGAGATGATGGTCATCTTTGTTGCCAAAAGTTTTTGAGAGACTTAATATAATTAATGTGGAAAATGTGACTGTACTTGGTACATCTGTAGTAATTCTATAAATCTCTTATGTCTGTGTTCTTGTAGCCACTTGGGTACTGAAGTAGCTGAAATGAGAAAAAGGCAGCAGTCACAAAATGAAGGAACATCTGCTGCGTCTCAAGCACCTGGAAACCAAAGGCCCAACAACACATGTTGCTTTTGTTGGTGCTGTTGTTGCAGCTGCTCATGGTATGTCATGTAGTGTACTTGATATCAAATCTGACACAGGTAAACAGTGAGAGAGAAACCTGCCAGTAGCTGAGAACCTATGGACTTCTCTGAGAGTCACACTGCTGAAAGTGGACTTTTTTTCTTGCATTAAGAATTTTACCTTGTAGTTCTCTGCTCCTTCTGCACCTCTTGTGTTACATGTGAGTGAGTGGGCACTGAAAATGCTACTATCAATACTAATTTTGCCTCCTTTCCAAAATTAGTAATATTAAATGAGGAAGTAGAAGGTATAAAACTAAGGTTGGCAGATGATCTTGAAAATGTCTTAATTTACATTTAAGAGACTCTTGTTTCAGTTTAAAATTAGTGTTTCAACTCTTCCCTCTAAGCTAAAAAATGTTTCAAAACACTTTATCATTGCATTCAGTGAAAGGTAAATGGTTAGAAATGGGAACTATGTAGTCCTGTAGCTATTTAGTTGTTAAATGAATAAACTGTTAACTAAATTCTGTACTCTGATGGAGTGAAAAAAAAATCAATTTCCACTGGTTTTTCCACTAGTGAAAAGCACTCTTTTACGGAGCATAATTGTTGCTACTCAGCTCTTCCTAAATGAAGAACTGAACTGAGGAGTCTGAAATGTAAATCTATGAACCTCTATTACAAAATAACTTTAAATTAATCATTTGACTGAGCTGTGTAACAAAGATCTCTGTTGCCGTAATACAGAAGGATCCAGTTTATATACATGCTTAACTTTTATACACGTGGTTAGTCCTAATGAAGCAAAAAGCTGCTCAGAATTGTTCACGTCCTATGCATGCTTATTACACAGCAAAGGTATAAACAACTGAATCTTTGTGGAGTGTGCATTCTGTGTACATCAATCCTATTTTACACTTGACTCAGCCACTTGCTCCTTTTTCTGCATCTAAAAAAATGCACATGACAGGGTGCCAAACATCACAGTGGTACAACTCCTCTGAACATCTTTCCTGCCATGTCCTCCTCTTTGCCAGCTCTCACAGAAGCACAGAATACCTGGGAACGACAAAGAGTGAGTGGGGAGATGCTGGTAGGAAACTATCCTGCTTCTTGCAAATGTTCACTGCATACAACGCAGCATGGGGGTTGGGTGGGGGTGGAGGCTTAAATATGAAATCAAGGACTATGCTGCCTCTGCTCTCCCCTGGCCAGTGTAAGGGTATGGAGAGCCCTCAGCATCAATTTTACTTAGGGACAGGTAGGGTGGAACAATATATATGTATATGGGAGTGCTGAAAGTCAGTGAACCAAACTGTAAACCCCATAGATGATGGAAACCATTTCAAGCCAGGGGGGTGTAGTAGTACCCCTAGTTCCAGCATGTGGACATATGGGCTATGTCTCCACTAGCAAAAGTTAGTTCAAACTCATTAGTTCAAACTAATAAGCTTGAGGTTAGCTCGAACTAGCCTCGAACTTATTAGTTTGAGCTAACAACGTGGACTAGTTTGAACTAACTGCCTAATGTATCTCCCACCTCTGACTTCTGATTCTTCTTTGTTTAAAACCCAAAGAAGGCATGTGGGGGTAGGACAGTTCATGCTAAGTCAATACAAAAATGCAGTTTGGGCTCTTTTAGAACGTCAGTCAAAATGAAATATTTGCTTCGATGTGTAGGGACAGATTAAGGCAGGGGCTATAGTGGCTCCCACCCCTGGCCCCAGCTGGAAGGGGGCCCCAAAACCCCTCAAAAATCTGCCACTGGTCACTTTCAGTCTGCCTGCCCAGCCCCAGAGCTGACTGATCTGCTCCAGACCAGCCAGCCGTGGGGCAGGACAGGAGTGCAGCAGACCAAGGTCTCTGGCCCACCCCCCACCGCCCACATAGCAAAGTGGGCCTGCGAATCCCTCTGCTGTCTCCCCTCCCGCCACACACACACAGCAGGGTGGGCCCTGTGCAACTACTCCTTGCTGCCCATCCACCACAGCAGCACCAGCCAGGGCCCTGGAGCTCCTGACCGCACCCCCCAGCCTGGAGGGGAAGGGGGTTCGGCACCTTACCCCCAGGCAGGGTGCCACAGCAATGGGGAGGCTACAAGGCGTGGCAGCCCAGGTCCCAGTCCTGCCCCATTGATGTGGAATGAGCTCCTCTTCACCACTGGAGTGGTAGCAAATGGCACTAACTTCTAGCTGTTACTGAAGCACTCTTGTCTTCTCAGTTTGTTTATGGCTACAGAGAACCCACGTACTATTTTCTTTAATGGTGGGGTGTTTTGGGCAAGGGATTTAACCTACATGAGAAACCTGACTTGCTGATCATTACTGTAGGCAAAAAATTCTCTGGAGCCATGTTATGCAGCACATCCTATTAAATTATCATAACAAATCCTACAGGCTTTAAGTCTACTCAGACTCTCCCCAGTTCCAGCAGTCTTTATATCTGGCGTATTATGAATCTCACCAGATGTCTTTATTGAGATGTTGCTGGATTCTTTACTGGTGATGATGCTCTAAAATAGTCATTTTCAAACCATGGGTCAGGACCCAGTACTGGGTCACAGACCCACAGGTACTAGGTCATGATGCTCCCTGCTGCTGCTGCCAAAAGACTGGAGTGCATTGCTTAAAGATGTAATTGTTGGGTCATGGGCAAAAATGATTGTTTTCAGTTGAATCCAGAGAAAAGACATTTGTAAACCACTACTCTAAAAGAACCTGCCAGCCCTGGTACTGTTGTCTATTGCCAGCTCTGCCACTAACATGTGTGACATTAGAAAATTCATGTCACTTACTCTCTGTGCCTCCCTCAAAGAAAAAAAACAGTATATTTGCCAACCTCAGATCATAGGTTGTGCAGCCTATAATAAATGCTTTCACTTGTGTCAATAACAAGACTTTATCTGTTCAAGGTGCCAGTTCATTAGCTGACAACTCAGACAAGTAATTACACTTCTAAAAATATCCTAGCAAGTCATGTGACATTTGTTTTCTTTCATTCCACCCCCTGTTAAAGTCAATTGAGGATTAACTCTCTGTTTACATAGCAACTTAGTCAAATACCACACCTTTGTTTGTGAAAATAATATCTGTCCTAACAGAGAAATTGTTAGCAGTGTTAGGTCTTTGTTCAGAAAACTATGCCATGTATCTTACAAGAATGATTTGACTGCACTTCATAGCTGTCTTGTGTGTTATATTTTTTAAGCCTTTTGTTTTTTAAATAAGTGACATCCATTAATTTTGAACAGTATTTCCATTAACACTTCTGGTCTTCTAGTGAGAGTAAGCATGCTCAGTTTAGAAGGACAAAACAGTGCTGGTTGTCAGTACTGGCTAGAATGGGGTTGGATTAATTCCATTAATCATTTCACTACAGGTAAAAACACAGTCAGAGCCTGCAAAGTTAGAAGGGACCATTGTGATCATTTAGTCTGGCCTCCTGTATAATACAGGCCATAGAACTTCCCCATTAATATGGTGGATTCTACATCATTGGTAATTTTCAAATCAGTGTTGCATTAAAAAAAATGCTCTGCTTCAAATGTTGATTTGAAAATTGCCAGTGATGCAGAATCCATCACAACCCTTAGTAAGTAGTTCCAATGGTTCATTATTCTCACTCTTAAAAATGTACGCTTTATTTCCACTCTGAATGTGTCTAGTTTCAGTTTCCAACCCTTACATAGTGTTATATCTTTTTAACTTTCATCATTTGGAGAATCAAAAAGAAGCCATTCCAACTGCTAGAGTACACTTTTCATGCTTTAGGAGGTTAAATTTATAGTGTATACAAGCAATACACCAAACATTTCTTCTTTTAAAGATAAAAAGAAAAATAAAAAACACTTGGTACCTCAACAGGGAGACAGTGGGAGGCAGGAGGGATCTATAATCCTAGAGCACAACATTTAAATATAAGTATGCTCTCTCTTCAAATCATCATTCGGCAGGGAAAAAGATTTTTTTCCTTTTGATTACACTAGAATCTTATAAAGTACTAAACCTTCATAACATGGCTGGAAACAGGTGGCTCTGTGCACACTTGTTTACACAACTCTCCCAGGGGATCGCAATCTGCCTTGCAAACCTTTAGGTCTGGGCCTGACCTGATATACTGTGCCAGATTGTGTTCTGGTTTAATGAGAAGGGCAGACTTCCAGCAGGTAGTAGGCTGAGATTAACAAACACTTCTCATGCCTGAGTTAAGGGAGATGTCGCCAACCAACTTTAGAAGTAACAACCAAGAAGCTGACAGATCACAGCCCTGCACCTTGTGTTGTCACTTATACCAGTGCAAAGTGGATGTAAAATGGTACTGTTGTTGTCACTTATACCAGTGCAAAGTGGATGTAAAATGGTAGCATGCCATACCCACTCTGTGTTTGTGTAAATAATTACACAAGGTGGGGTTGGTGCTCAGTTTTGTCCCAAGTGCGTTAATTAATTATTGCATCATAACTCCAGAACATGAGTGAGTTATTTAGTTTGGGTTTGAAGGGTGGGGTGGCACTGAAGTCTACATTACCTATTCAGTCATTCCACTTGTGAATTTGTCTTGATTCCAGTGAATGAGAGAATCCAGAATAGAAATCTAGCTCCTACCTAGTACAGACACTATACTGCAGAGATGTGTTACACTATTATTGGCCAGTTGTGGGGGTGGAGGGAGGAGACAGAGTGTGATTTGTCAGAGTGTTTAGTCAAGGTTTCTGCTAATTTAACATATTTTTTCTAACCTCAAAAGCTCAAGTTAGTTCTGAGCTGCATTGAGATTCATGTCTGTATTTACTGTGACTTGTCCATCTGTGGTAACCCAAGGAGGATGGTCTGAGAGGAAAAACCTAAATGTATTGAATTATCATTTAGTCCATAACTTAAACTAAAGTTTCACAAACAAAATGGAAAAACTTTTACATATTCAATAATGCTAAATTCAGAAACTCCAACCATTCTGATAGCAAAGTCCCAGAAAATGAAAAGGAGGGTTGAAATCCTTCACAATGTAAATCTGATGGGTCCATTTCAAACAAACAGCTGGAAATTGCTGAGAAAATTAGAATAAAAAAAAATTAGACCAACAATCCTCCTGATCTGAAGAGTAAATACATGGGATCATGTGAGCCTTAGTGTTATTCAGCCACACCTAATGCTCAGGTGGTAGTTTCTTAGAAGGAGACTACACTTAGTTAATTTTTAAAAAGGACTTCAATTCAAGCCTGTTGCAGCATCACTTGTGCATTTAGGGGTAGCTGACCTTGAGGAGAAATTCATTCCTTAGTAAAAGGTAAGTAATGGAGATACCATCTCCACAAGAAGGCGGAAGCTTGAAGAAACTCGGGGAGATATGTTGTTTCTGCCCACTTAAACCTGACCTAGCCTGCCTGATCCACAGCCAAACTTATCCACTGTCTAGGCAATATCATTCAGCTCCAGGATTGTGAAGCAGGACTTATGAGATATTGAAGTGTTATAGTCCTGCCCCTGGTGGCCTCTCTGCCACCAGGCCTAATGACCAAAGCTATATTTCTGGGAAAGACAATGCAGAGCTGGGGCACCTGAGTCCTGCACACATTGTGGTTCATGAGTGTTTCAATAGACAACAAAACAAACAAGGAGTCCTGCGGGACTTTTAGGGTATGTCTACACTTGAAAAGTTAAGTTGACTCTATTAAGTTGACTTAACTTTTCAAGTGTAGACATGGAAGAGAGCCATGGCTCCCCAGTGAGAAGGGACCCACAGAGAAGCCGCGGGTCCCAGTGAGAAAAGAACTGCAGGTCCCTTCTTGCCCAAGAGGCTTCCTTCTCCCAGGACCCATGGGAGTCCCAGCAAGAAAGAAGCTTGTGCTCCTTTCTCCCTGGGAAGCTGAGGCTCCCTTTTCAACAGAGAGCTGTGGCTACCTTCTTGCCAGGGATCTGGGGCTCTTTGGGAGAAGGGAGCCACCAGGTTTCCCCAGCACAAGGGAGCTGCATGGCTGGAGCCCAGGCCAGGGCAGCAAGGGATTCCCTTGACACTGGAGTCCTGGCTGGGGAGCCCCACATGGCTCCCTTCTCCCTGGGAAGCTGAGGCTTCCTGACAAGAAGGGAGCTATGGCTCCCTTCTCCCCAGGACCCACGGCTCCCTTCTCCCTGGGACCCAGGGCTCCCTTCTGTTGGGGACTGAATCCTGTCAAAAAGGAATCCATGGCTCCCTTCTTGCCGGGAAGCTGTGGGCCCCTGGCAAGAAGGGAGCTGGGGCTCCCTTCTGCCATGAGGCCGTGGTCCCAGGGAGATGAGAGCTACAGTTCTCTTGTCCTGGGTTGCTGTGGCTCCCTTGTCTCTGCCCTAGGTCGACTGAGGGTATTAAATCAACCTAGGGTGTTCACACCAGTTTTAGGTTGATTTAACAAATCAACTTAGCCATTAAGTCGACCTAACTACCAGTAGTTATTAAGTTGACTTAAGGGCATGCTTAAGTCAACTGAATGAAGCCCGATATGTACGCGGAGTAATTTAGGTCAACTTATGCATCCTTACGTCAACCTAAATTGTAAGTGTAGACATACCCTTAAAGACTAGAAGATCCCACTTTGTCAGATGCTTTGAAGATGAGGAACTTACAGAATGGGAGGAAAATAAATGCAGGGGTGTATAAGTCATAGGATCAGGTTACACTGTTATGGCAAATCAGTGCATTGTTTCTTCAGGGCTAAGTAAAGACTACAGGTTTGGTTTTTTTTTTCCATTACAACAGGTGATTTGACCTCAGCTTTCTCTCTGTGATGTTTCCCAGTGCTTGAATCTAAACCACTGCATTGATTTGCTCTAACAGTCTGACCTGATTCCATGACTTACACTTCCATGCATTTATTTTCCTCCTATTCTATAAGGTCACCATCTTAAAGGCATCTGACGAAGTGGGATTTTCTCCCACAAAAGTTCATAAACTAAATATATTTGTTAGTCTTCAGAAGTACCACAGGACTCCTTGTTTGTTTTGCTGAACTACCTCATAGACGAAATCAACAATCCACATCTAAGAATTAAAACCCTAGGCCATCAATGACTAACATGGCTACCCTTTTGGAATTTGTCAATAGATAGGAGCACTGACCTCATGTCCATTCCGAAAATACTGTGAAGAAGCTTTGTCTTCTCCTTTCAGATCTGGCATTTATATTTTTACACAAAGATACCTTGACTTCAGACCCTAGAAAAAACACAAAATTACTGGAAGGGCACAGGCTTAACAAAGCCCTGAGATAAAAATAAAATGGGAATTAGGACCTTCAATATGAGACAAGGAGAATCTTGTAATTTCTCCATTGTATTCAACAATGGCATATAACAGAAAGTTAAATATTTAATGTCCTTTCAGGAGAAATTTCTATCCATATAAGACTGGTTACTAACTGAAAGGGAAGAGATATTGGCTTGAGCCAGTTTGTTAGCAGCATAAAACTTGTAAAGGTTTATCTTGTAACTGTGTATCATTCCAAATCGGTTTAAAATGTCTTTTATAACAGGAATAAATGTCTAGGGTTTTACATAAAAATGATAGATCATGGAAATGAGTCTTTGAAGACTAACTCCTAGTGAATAAAACCCAGAAGATGAAGACTCTTCTGCTAAAAAGTAGGCCAGTTACTCATTAAGGCAGGAAGCAGATGAGTCTTGTCAAGTCATCTTAATTTGATGCCAAAATCAAATTGCAGAGCTGGGTGGCAGCGTTCATGGTTATAAACTAACAAATTTGGGAGCTGGTATTACCACCTACTGGGTGCCCTCAACTCCCTTTGACATCTGTGGGTTGGGAGCATTTTCCTCCTCAAAGATCGGACCCTTAGTTCAATGAAAATTTTTGAAAAATAGCAATTAGTCTGTTGTGAAACAGTGCTCTTTTGTCTAAATCCATATAGATCAATAAATCTCAACCCAGTAGTGTGTTTAAAAATAAATAACAAAATAAATGGTTGGTTGAAAGTGAAGGGGTAGCATCCCTAATATGACTTAACTATAGTACAGACAGATGTTGTATAAACACTCACACTTAATTCTGCCAATGTCCCTCAATCTCAAATAGCAGCACCTCTGCTATAATCCAGTCTTGTACTTCTATCTCCCTCTTGCTACAGGCTACCTATACTAAATTGTGTGGTGGTTATCTTAAATGCTCTTTTCTGCAGGTGCCCTACATGTGTTTCAGTCTATCTCTCTGGAATTGGAAAACTGGGAGTCCTACTTCACCATTTAATCAGTTATTTCAAAATCATAACATAATGCCCCAAACCAGTTTGAGTATAGTTAATTCATTAAGGAAGTATGGTCTATAGTCTCATAGTAGGAACCTAGATAAAAAAAACAGACTCGGTAATCTAAGACTTTAATAATGCCTTTGAATAAAGCTATCAGAGAGTAGCAGGAATATCATCTCTCCCCACTGAGAATGAAGTAACAATAGTGTTGTTAAATCTAAGAAAAACAAGCGAATGGTTTTAGCAAAGCTAAATCTGGTCATGCCCTCAGCAGTTCCTTAATGGCTTCAGTTCTCCATTGCCTTATACATTGTATAGTCACTCACACCAATGAAATGTAAGTATACAACATGTAGTAAGCATATAGTAAGGCTATACAAAGTAGAAAGCAGCAGAGGACTGGGATCCAGTGTGCACTTACTGGAATCATTAAAGTCGCTTGCCAGAAGACTGCTTCAAACAACCCTGATGGCAGTGCTTCACCAATCGTCCCTGTAAAGTAGCGCCATTTTTAGTTCTCTGGAACCTAGACAATAGAGAATCACTTGCAGAATAACTGCAGCCAGTACTAAGAACTCTGAGATATGTCTAAAACCCATGTGTATCCACTGCGTGCAACACAATATAAAGAGCAACAGTCTTTTGAAGGAAATATGAAACTGACAAGGAGGCAAGAGGATAGTTGAGTCATTTGGTTTGACTGAGATCAGAGAAGAGTAAGGGCACTTTATGTCTACACTTGGAAAAGCTAGTTCGAATTTGTTAATCCAAATTGATAAGTTTGAGTTTGGTTTGAACTAAACTTGAACTTATTAGTTTGAATTAACAATGTGAACTAATTTGAACTAATGTTAGTTCAAAACTAATTTGAACTAACGTTAGTTCAAATTAGTCTACTTTGTTAATTTGTACTAACTGCCCTTAGTTCAAATTTAGGGTTAATCCTTGTCTACATCCTCCTTAGTTCAAACTAATGATCGAACTAAGGGCTTAGTTTGAACTAACCAGCAGGTCTTACTAGTTTGAACTAAGCTTTCATTAGTTTGAATTAAGGAATTCCATAGTTCAAACTAATGAAAGCCTAGTGTAGACAGAGACTGTTCGTTCGAATTAAGCCTATAGAATCATAGAATCATAGGGTTGGAAGGGACCCCACGAGGTCATCTAGTCCAACCCCCTGCCAAAAAAAGCAGGACCACTCCCATTAGATCATCCCAGTCAGTGTTTTGTCCAGCTGGGACTTGAACACCTCCAGAGATGGAGATTCCACCACCTCCCTAGGCAACTTATTCCACTGCTTCACCACTCGCCTAGTAAGGAAGTTTTTCCTAATATCCAGCCTGGACCGCCCCAGCTGTAACTTGAAACCATTGCTTCTCGTTCTGCCCTCTGTTACTACCGAGAACAGTCGAGCTCCCTCCTCCTTGGAGCAACCCTTCAAGTAGTTGAAGGTTGCTATCAAATCCCCCCTCAGTCTTCTCTTCTGCAGGCTAAATAAGCCTAGTTCCTTCAGTCTTTCTTCATAGGGCTTGTGCTCCAGCCCTTTGATCATTTTGGTTGCCCTCCTCTGGACTCTCTCTAATTTGTCCATGTCCTTTTTGTAGTGGGGAGCCCAAAACTGGACACAGTATTCCAGATGTGGCCTCACTAGTGCAGAATAGAGGGGAATGATCACATCCCTTGATCTGCTGGTAACACTTCTTCTGATGCAGCCCAGTATGCCATTGGCCTTTTTGGCAGCAAGAGCACACTGCTGACTCATATCCAGCTTCCCATCCACCATGACTCCCAGGTCCTTTTCTCCAGTGCTGCTATTTAGCTGATCACTCCCCAGCCTGTAGCAGTACATGGGGTTTTTTCGTCCCAAGTGCAGGATTTTACACTTATCCTTGTTGAACCTCATGAGATTCCTCTTGGCCCACTGCTCCAGTTTGTCTAGGTCTCCCTGAATCCTGTCTCTGCCCTCTAGGGTGTCTACCGTTCCCCCCAGTTTGGTATCATCCGCAAACTTACTAAGTGTGCAATCTATCCCATCATCCAGATCATTAATGAAAACATTGAACAGAACTGGCCCCAGGACCGACCCCTGGGGCACACCACTCGTTACTGCCTGCCAACTTGACATGGAGCCATTGATTCCTACACGCTGAAACCGTTGTTCTAGCCAGTTTTCTATCCACCTTACAGTCCACGCATCTAACCCATACTTCCTTAATTTGCCAATGAGAATGCTGTGGGAAACCGTATCAAAAGCCTTGCTAAAGTCAAGGTATATCACATCAACGGCTCTTCCCGCATCCACAAATCCAGTCATCTCATCATAGAAGGCGATGAGGTTGGTCAGGCATGATTTACCCTTGGTAAATCCATGCTGACTATTCCTGATTACTCTATTTTCCTCCAAGTGTTTCAGGATGGATTCTTTGAGAAGCTGCTCCATGATTTTTCCAGGGATTGAGGTGAGGCTGACAGGTCTGTAATTCCCTGGATCGTCCTTTTTGCCTTTCTTGAAGATAGGTACTATATTTGCTTTTTTCCAGTCCTCTGGCACCTCCCCCGTTCGCCACGAGTTTTCAAAGATAATGGCCAACGGTACTGCTATCTCATCAGCCAGCTCCCTCAGCACCCTCGGATGCAGTTCATCCGGCCCTACTTAATTCAAACTAACTTGCAAGTGTAGATATACCCTTTGAGACTAATAGTTGCCTGAAGCATGAATGAGAGGCCAATCTAATAGAATCGGAATAATTTCACTAAAAATCAGTGGTAGGAGGATTTAGCATCTCAGATTGCAGTAGTTGATTTCTTAGATACACAGAAAGAGCACTTTGCATCTGTGACTAAAATCTAGGATGCTTTTTCTGAATAACAACTAAAAGTTTCTAGAATATTTATTTAATAGCTTCTGCTGTAAATACCACAAAGAATCAGTTTGATTTTTTTTGCAGGGGAAGTTAGTTCAAAAGTTTTTCATTCCTTGAATGTTCACTCTGAAACTTTGGGAAGAGAGAGACAACTAGGAAATAAACTGGGTTTAGCAAAGCTCCCTTGTGGACAGTTTTGTATCACCAGGCCTTTTACCAGCTGCAGTAGCAGCTTTTGCCTAATATTAATGAGAAAGGAATTAGGAGTGGTACTGTTTCATGTTCTACGGTGTATGAGTATAGAGAAGACTGGTAGCTTCCATCAGTGTCTTAATGCCTTCTTGCTGCATTGTCTATAGCTAGCTACATTAAATTGGCCTGACAAACTGAGAATGAACCCACAATCAAGGTATGCAGGCCTTGTCCTTCTGAGAGGCTTTACATTTAAAATGCTTGACTGATTTTTTTATGCCCTCAAATTCATCATTGACCTCAAAATTATTCTACACCATCACACAGGAAAAATAAATATTTCTTACTGTAAATTTTGTTAAAATGGTCCCCAAACTGTGCAGTTTGAGCCACAGCTTTCTCTAGAAACATGATCATAGTGACCGTTAAGTTACTTGAAAAAGACTAAACTCACAACTTGAATATTTACACATCCTAAATAGTGTAATAAGGCTTGCATGAGACCTGACATTTTGGTTTCCTTGCTACCAGTCTGCTTATCACATTTAAAAAGAAAAAAGATATTTCTGTGGTTAATGTAAGATGTTGAATATGCAGAAAGATCATCATGGGAAACAAGCTCCGATATTAGATCAAGTATGAGCTGTGTAACAATGTGACATATTGACACATGAACAGTTGACTCTGTAGAATCAGATGTATGCATCAAGGAGAAATGTAGGGGGATGGGCAGGAAGTTTGGTATTCTGCTGTTTTCCTGCTCATGTCCCTCTTTTTTATGGAAAACCTGGGAGACTTGACTGGAATAAACACTACATGGGTTGATCCACTGTCATAAAATGGGACTTGCTGCATTCCTTTGTATGACATTTGCTATTGGAGTTTAGATCTAATTCATTTTAAAGTTCTAACATACATATCTAGTAAGAGGAAAAGAGACGAATGTTTGTAGATTTGTTAAAATTATTTTAGGGATATGCCCTGTTGAACATGTTCATATTTAACTTGTCTTGGCTTAGCATTCACCCTCAGTAAGAATGGCTGCCCTTACAAAACTACACTGGACACTATGGCTATGTCCACACACAGAGAGTAAAATTAATTTAACTTGAAGCGATTGAAGTTAAATTGGTATAACAATCATTACATTTATTTAAATTAAATTGATTTAACAGATGCCCACAAAATAACCAAATCAAACTAGCATGTCCAAGGACAGGACTTGCTAGTTTGATTTAGGAGAGGGGCACCCTGAGAGGTGTGCCAACATGGCCTCTTGGCAGGGGCATGTTGCCACCCAATCCCCTGCTTGGCTGTCCCCAGGAGAGCCAGTGGCAGGGGAATAAAAGCCCCCACTGGCTCAGGGCTGCTGGAGCCCAGTGGGGGAAAAGACATCACCCTAGACTGGCTGTGGGGGAAGCTGGGCACATGGGGATCCCTTCCAGGGATCTCTTCCCCTGCCCCCGGCCAGCTGTGGGGGAAGTTGGACACATGGGGATTCCTTCACCCACACGCCTGGCCAGGTGCAAGGGAAGCTGAGGGCATGGGGATCCCTTCCCCATCCTCCCTTCCCCCCCAGCCAGCTATGGGGGAAGCCGGGTGTATGGGGATCCCTTCTCACTGTGCCTGGTTTGCACAGGGATCTGGGCACCAACCCTCCAGCCCCCCCCCTTGGCCAGGGTCCTAACCCCCTCCCTGGTCAGGGAGCTGCGGGGGGCAGCTTCCTTCCAGAGTGTCATGCACCCTGGGAGGATGAAGGTCAAACCCCTTATATCAATATATTGTTATATCGATATAACGTGTCTGCATAGGGTTATATTGAAATGACAATTTTGATATTACCTTCATTTCGATATAATCTAGGTTTTATTACATCAAAATAATTTTCCTTATTTCAAAATAAGGGAGCTTCTTATTTTGAAATAAGAAAACGTCATGTGGACCTAAACTTTTTAAAATCGAAATAACCATAGTTATTTCAATTTAAAACCTGAGCGTGGACATATCCTATAACTTACTATTACTTGTAACAATCATTTGTCCCAGACTTTGCCTTAACAACCACAATCATATTCTGAAGCATTAAATAAATGACTGAAGAGTCCATTTCTACTGCCCTTACTTGTGTTGAGTAGTATCACAGTGGGAGCAAGGCTGGCAAAACAGAATTAAATGTCTCAACTGCCTAGGTCTTTCAAACAGACTGAAACATTCTAGCCATCTTCATGTTTAAGGACAACCAACCTCTTCAATTTAATTTCTTTATGTTGCTTTGTGGTCACTGGCATATGTTGACCAAAACAATTCCATTGTAGTACAAGCACAGAACTAATAGTCTTGTGCTGCCAAATTCAAAGAGTCTCTTTCAAATAGCTGGCTCTGATCTCAAACTGTAGTTCAAGAGAATAAGCACTATGACTGTCAAAGATAACTTGAGAAGCATTTTATTTTTCAAGAACTGAGTTCAAGATTCTGAACTCTTTGGGTGCTAGCATGCTGTTGCTGAGAAAAATACAACATTCTGAAATCAAGTCTTGGCATGTAAATAAGGTAGGACGCCATTTTCATTTGTTTTATTCTAAAATGAATTTCCTGGTAAACTTTAAGACTTTTTACAGAGGTTCAAAATCTGGCACATCACAAAGATGATCCTGAAATAGGGACCATTAATGCTGAAAAATCAGTGTTACTGAATCATAGTTGTAGGAGTGGTAATTTGGAGCATAATTGGTTCTGGGAGCAGGTAAGCAGGGTGATAACCCTGGGTGCCAGCTTTCAGAGGGTTCTGAAGTTTTTTGCTTGGCCACTGTGAGGAAGAGCTGAAAACATTTTCCATACCGGCTGGCAGGGCTGACTGACTTAGGTCCCTTTAGACCCCATATCGAGATTACTGCTAGACCAATGAAGAATATGTACTAAAGGTATTTACAACTAAAAAGTCAGGAATTGTGCATACACAAATTTGTGGCTCAGACCTCTTAAATTCTGGCTCAGAACACTTAATTGTACTCCCTCTTGCCAACCCTAAGCTTTCAAAAATCATGAGACTGATTTTAAAAATAAATCAGGAGACATCATAACCAGTAATTTTAAGATTGCTTTCTAGTTTTTTTTAATCTTTTAGGTGTAGCTCTTCAAGCTTTTCCTCTACAGTTATGAGGGCTAGAAACCTCCTTGTGTGAAAAGCTGAGATTGCTACATGCCCTTATGACTCTAGAAGTTGACAGTTTGAAAAAAGCTAAATGCCATTTGCCTTCCAATAGAGTTAGGAGCTGGCAATTAAACTGCCAGACTTTTCCAATGGAATATGCTTTTCCTTTCAAAAATGTCAATTTTTCAAAATCAACACATTTCACAGGACCATGTCTCTCTTTAGACAAAACTATTTTTGAAAAAGAAATTGATCATTTTATTTTGAAACTACTTTTCAAAATAAAAAAGCATCTTATATTTTAGCTTACATTTTATACCGATTAAAAATAACTAATCAGAATACCAACTGCCAGCAATGAGCAAACCAAGTACTAGTTATGATATATAATCTATAATCAGTATTCTAATTTATTTTTAATATTATCATGTCTTGAGCATACTCTAAGAGTATTTCTACACTGACAATGGCAGTTTCGCCACTGCCAGTTTGCCCTTCAGGGAGCAGATCATGGTGACTACAAACCCAGAAGTTGGCCCCAGAAGTCCTGGGGGCCAGGGAGCATAAGGAAAGGCCAACTGTAAGGGCTTTGCAGTTGGCTTTTCCTCAATATACAGTGGCGGCTTTAAAAGTCACCACTAGTTACACAAGGAATTTTGCATTCCTTGTGTAACTGGTGGTCGACTGCTGCTGAATTTGCTCCAAGTTTAGACTAGGGCTAAGTTTTTCAGTTCAAAGAACCTTCACTTGTGTATGCAATGCCCAACACTGGTCTTTTTGCATACTGTATCTGAGCAGTATATACTTCAAATAGGGAGGTGGAGGGTGAGTGGTGTATGGTGCGAAATCAAACATGCCATATTACAATACACTAAACTAGATGGTGTGAGTGGGAGGAGATGAGGTACATGCATTCTGGCTTTTTGAGAAGCCCAATCATATGCCTTTTCCCTTTATATAGATTTTATTTGACTGTTTGCCCTACCAAAAAAAATGTTAATGCATTATTAGGGTTTTTGTGGTTAAAGATATGAAAGTTGGGAAATGCCAAAATTTAATACTGAACATCTGAGTTGGTTTCCAGGTTCTTTGACTAGACCGGCTTCTGATTTTTGGAACCTTGAAGTATCAGGGCATTTTTAACTTTCATTTAAAATCTGTGAAATACACTATAAACCCTTGCATGAACTTAACAACAACAACAAAATAGAAAAGGTAGGACAACTTTATGTGAGCAAAGGCTGCTGGATCAGGCCCCAACTTTTTTTGCAATGAGAGGCTGAGATGTGTTTTGAATATGTCAATCTAGTGTGAGGCTTCTCATAAAGATCAGGGATTATTCATGTCTACTATCCCAACTCTTCTGTTAGACCAGGCACAGCTCTGGAACTCATGTAACCCACAGCCCTAGGTTGCTTGACTTGAGAGGATTCCTAAGCTGTGGTGGTCACTGCCAGGCAAACTGGTCATAGCCTTAGAGTGACTATTGGTTCTCTTCCATCTCCCTCCCTGCTTGTCTATCTGCGCATGTCTACTAAATCAAAATGTTCATAATTTAGCTTTAACCACATCGTGGGGCTTACCCTCAATAAATGATGGTTGTGTATTTCATTCTGATTCTTATTTTTATCCAGATCTCTGTTTAGGTACCAGTGTAACATTGAATATGTGCTGTTTTTCTATCTAAAATTAGTCTAGGTTTTTATTTGTGAAATTGTATTTTTTTTTCTTTGAGTGAGGAAGAACCCCCATCTAAAAAAAAAAATTCCTTCAGATCTTGTTCTCCTATAAATGATAATGTTTCCAGATTAATTTGGGAAGCAGATATTTTGAAAAGAGTGAAACTAAAACCATCAGACACTTCAGGATGACCAGTGTACTTAGATGAAACACTCTTGGTATTCTCAATTTTATTTGAGGAAAACATTCATAATAATACAAGAAATTAGTGATCCTGAACACCTATATGCTTCATTCAAAAACATTGTTTGTTTCTACTGTAGAGACAGATGGGTCAAGTTCTGGTCATTCTGCAGTCATGGTTCTCAGTCTGCAGGCTATTTGGGGCCCAGTCAGCCCATGGCTGTGACCCATGTTACATACTCAGGGCAGAGCTGTAACGCTCTGTTTCAGTGCCCGGGGCATGTCCCTTGCAATTAGTGGAGCTTGGGGCCGGTGGCACAAAACAAGCCCTGTAATAGAGCAGCTCTATTGAGCTGCTCCAGCGCACCTGGGGAAAAGCCCCATTTGCCCCACCATAGTTATGACCTTGTCTCAGGGCCACGCCAGTAGTGTATATATAGCAGACCTGGCAAAACTGCGGCTCAGCAGCTGCATGTGGCTCTTGAATGAAGAAGTGTGGCTCGCAGAAGAACATCAGCAAATCAATTTAGTAGGTAAAAGTATATGACTCTATGCCTCAGTGCAGCTCTTGAAGGTTTAATAATCAACGTGTGGCTCTTGAGTTCCATAAGTTTGGCCACACCTGTGTGTGGATGTGGCTCACCTAACCCACAGAGAGCTGCATATGTGGCCCACAATGGTAGGCTGGGAACCACGGCTCTAAAGTTATACTTGATGTGACTTTGTTGACTTGGTTGAAATTGCTCTGTAGTTACATCGGTATAACTAATGCCAGAACTTAGCCTATGTGCTTTACCTTCATGGCAGTCCTTAAGCTCTTGCTGTCCAGTGCCCAGAAGTCAGGGATGAGAGCTGGAAGACATGACACTCTGGTAGCTGCTGCATGCCTTCCACCCCTAATAAGGGATGAGGGCATTTGGGATCTGACCCTACGGCTAGAGATAGTTTCACTGCTTAGCGAAACTCAAATCCTAAACTGATAATTACAGGTGATCTTAACCAGAAGAAGTCCAAGGAGAAATTTACTAGCGCATACAAAAGAACAATTTAAAAACATGAAAGTGAGAGCATTATTTGTAAGCAGAACAAACTGTTAGGATGCTGTACCACCACAGCACCTAGGCTCGAACCTGGCAGCATAGTACCAAGATGAGTCAAGCAATTAGAAACCCCAGAAGAAGGAGGTTTGGGCTCTTCTTCACGTCCATCCTGGCAGCAGAGAGATTCCACAACACACAGAGTTCAGGTAGGAGGGGATGGAATTCCATAGTATTGATCAAAATTTCTTCAGTAAACTATAGTGTAATATTAGTGCTGCTAACTGCTATTTGGTGCATAATGTTTGCTATGTCTGACTTCATGGCAGCAGCATCTCATGACATGTTAATTGATTTGAGATCCTGAAAGTATGAAAGGCTCCAGTTAATACTAAGTGTCTTGTAATACAGATTTCTGTTATTTAAATGGGTGTATAAAGCAATATATTCTTCCCTGCTCTTTTATTAAACTCATATTATGTAACTGTATGTACGTTATAAATGAGTATATGATATTGTAGTAAATAGTGTACTGACAGGACTTCATATTTAAACCAAAACATTGTCTAAATCACGGACATCACAATAAAGGTAAAACCTTTATCCTTTATTCATTCCATTGTAGATAGTTTATTGAAACACTTGCTGAATCTAATGCGAGTCTAGGAGACTCCTCCTCCCCAGGGTTAGGATAACCATTCATCCACACTCCTTGCTTCTGTGGGTTCTATTAGGATGAGGAGGTAGTCTGCAGAGACTATATTTCAGTTTGATAGGTAGAAATAAAAGGCATGATCCTGGTCTCCTTGAAGCCAATTGTAATATCTCACTAACTTCCAGGGGAAGAGAAGAGTAAGTCAAGGTATTTTTCAGAGCTTGTTCTTGGACCATGAGCCAAAACTAATTGACTAAATACAATAAAACCTGCCTTGAGCTACCAGGTAGGTTTTGCCTAAAAGGGGGTGCCCTTTAATTGTCATAAAGCTTTATTAGAAATGGTGAACTCTAAACTGCATTCTGACGACTGACTTGCCTATTCATCAAAACAAACAAGGAGTCCTGGGGCACTTAAAGACTAACAAATTTATTTATTGCATAAGCTTTTGTAGAGAAAATCCCACTTTGTTTACTTCCTCAAAGTGTCTGACAAAGTGGAGTTTTCTCCCATGAAACCTCATGTGATAAATAAATTTGTTAGTCGTTAAGTGCCACAGGACTCCTTGTTTGTTTTGCTGCACTAGACTAACACGGCTACCTGTTTGGAACTTGGCTGTTCAGGAGATACACATGAACATACATCTTTTACTTGCTGAATTGTTGCCTTCTAGTGGGTAGCAAACAAACCTTTTTGATTTTGAATAATACGCTAGTGAATGTGGAAGGCAGACATACAAAACTACGTACAAGCTGCAGACCAAATTGATCCTGGGTATTAGTGTTTGGCCCTTCAGTATGCACCAAGGGTTGCTATACTTACTGGTCATCATGTGGTGAGAGGAAAGAAGTTAAAGACCTTAAATGTGTGACCTGCAAAGAGACCTTCTTGAGAAGAATCAAGCAATAATAATTGCTTAGGGGTGACATACATGGCACTTTTAAAAGCAAATACTTTGTTCAGGAGTCTTCCTAATGAGTGATTAAAGTTTTCTAGTTTAGTTTTCACAGTTCATATTAAAATCCAACAGCAAATTTTTTGCAGGCCCCAGCATAGTAGTTGTAGGGAAAGACCTGCTCAGTCCAGGATTGTGCATGTTCACATCCTACTTCCTGACCAAAGTATAGGGACCTGAAGTGTGCTCAGTGCAGCTACGCCCTCCTGAGAATTTAGCTGCCAAACTCTTAAGTCTTTTCTGAGCAAGTAAAGGGGTAAAAAACAAGGGTGATATTATGATAAGGGTCCAGTATAGTCTACCTACCCAGGAAGAATAGATGGATGATGCTTTTTTAAACAACCAGCAAAACCATCCAAAGTACAGGACTTGGTGTTGATTAGTGACTTCAACTACCAAGATATCTGTTGGGAAAATAACACAGTAGGACACAGATTATCCAACAAGTTCTTGGAATGTATGGGAGACAAAGCTTTCTTTCAGAATGTGGAAGAAACTACTAGGGGAAAGGCTGTTCCAGAGTTCATTTTGACGAACAGGGAGGAGCTGTTTGAGAATTTGAAAGTGGAAGGCAGCTTTGGTAACAGCTATCATGAAATGAAAGAGTGAATGATTCTAAGGAATAGTAAGAGGGAAAACAGCACAATAAAAATAGTGGATTTCAAGAAGGCAGACTTAAGCAAACTCAGATATTTGGAAGGTAAGATCCCATGGGAAGCAAGTCTTAAGGAAACAGAAGTTCAAGAGAGTTGGTAGTTTTTCAGAGAGACATTCTGAAGGACACAAGAGTAAACTATCTCTCTGTAGGAAAGATAGAAAGTATCGCAAGAGACCACCCTGGCTTAAGCAGAAGATCCTCAATGATCTGAAATTTAAAAGAGTCCTACAAAAAGTGGAAACTAGGTCAAATTACAAAGGATTAATATAAAGGAACACCACAAGTATGAAGGGACAAAATTAGAAAGGCCAAGGGACAAAATGAGATTAAATTAATTAGTGACATAAAGGGTAACAAGAAAACATTCTGCGAAGGAACAGCCAGAACAGCGTAGGCCCATTACTTAATGAGAATAATAGAAAAATTTGGAATGGCAGAAGCATGAAGTTACTTTTTTTTGTTCCAATTTTTACCAAAAACATTAACAGTGATTGGATGGATAACAAAGTGAATGCTAGTAAAATGAGGTAGACTATGAGACTTAAGTAGGAAAATAACAAGTTAAAAATTTCTTAAACAAATTAGATGTCTTTAAGGTACTAGGACCTGATGAAATACATTCTAGAATAATCAAGCAGCTGACTGAGACAATAGCTGAACCATTAGAGATTATCTTTGAAAAGTCATGAAAGATAGCAGAGATTTCAGAGGATTGGAAAAGAGCAAATATAGTGCCAGTCTTTAAAAAGGGAAATAAGGACAACCTAGGGAATACAGACCAGTCGTCTTACCTCCAGTACCCAGAAAGATAATGGAGCAAATAATTAGGTAATCAGTTTGTGAACACCTAAAAGATAATTAGGTGATAAGTAACAGTCAGCTCAGATTTGTCAAAAACAAATCATGTCAAATCAATCTAATAGCATTCTTTGACAAAGTAATAAGCCTTATGGACGGGGGCATGTATGGAAGATACAGTATATATTGACTTTAATGAGGCTTTTGATACTGTCTTACAACACTTTTGTATAAACAAACGAAGGAAATACAACCTAAATAGAGCTACTATAAGGTAGGTACACAACTAATTGGAAAACCATTCCCAGAGAGTATTTATGAGAGGTTCAAAGTCAAGTTGGAAAGATGTACCAGGAGTCCCTCTGGCTATGCCTATACGTAAAAGCTTAGTTTGGACTTGGTTAGTTCAACTTAAATAGTTCAAAAGGTAGGTCAAAATAAGCTCCTTATTTTTAGTTCAAACTGATTTTTAGTTCAAATTAGCAGCGCTTTTTTAGTTTGAACTAACTTTTTAGTTCAAACTAAAAGAGTGCAGTTAGTTCAAACTAAAAGTTAGTTCAGCCTAAAAAAATGCTTAGTTTGAACTAACCGCTAGTTGAAACTTATTTAGTTTGAACTAGCATGTCTGCATTGTGCTAGTTCAAACTAAATATGCAAGTAAGTTCAAACTAAGCAGTTAGTTCACAATAACCAGCCAAACTAACTAGTTCAAACTAAGCTTTCCTTAGTTCAAACTAAAAAATTTTTTGTTCTGACTAGGCAAAGCCTAATGCAGATAGGGATCAAATTAGTTTGAATTAAGGCTCCTTAATTCAAATGAATTTGCTAGTGTAGATGTAGCCTCTGGGATCAGTTCTAGGTCCAGTTCTATTCAATATCTGCATCAATGATTTAGATAATGGCATAGAGAGTACACTTATATAGTCTATGGACAACACAAAATTGGGAGAGGTTGCAAGTGTTTTGGTGGATAGGATTGAGATTCAAAATGATCTGGACAAACCAGAGAAATGCTCTTAAGTAAATAGTATGAAATTCAACAGGATTAATACAAAGGACTCCATTTTGGAAGGATCAATCAGTTGTACACACACACCATGGGAAATAGCTCCCTGCTGCCAAAAAAACCAAATATCACTCTGATATGTGTTAGCAGGAGTGTTATATGCAAGACAAGAGAAGTAATTCTTCCACTGTACTCAATGACGATTAGACCTGAACTGGTATATTGTCAGGTTCTGGGCACCAGATTTCAGGGAACATGATGACAAATTGAAAAAAGTCTGAAGAAGAGCAACAAAAATATTAAAGGTCTAGAAAACATGGCATATGAGAGAAGATTGAAAACAAATGGATTTGTGAAAACTGAGAGGGGACATAACAATTTTCAGGTATGTAAAAGGTTGTTACAAAAAGGAAGGAGAAAAATTGTTCTCCTTAATCTCTGAGAATAAGAGACTAAACAATGGGCTTAAATTGCAGCAACAGTGGTTTAGGTTGGATGTTAGGAAAAATTTCCTAACTGACAGGGTAGTTAAGCACTGGAACAAATTGCCAAGGGTGATTGTGGATTTTTAAGACCAGTTAGACAAACACCCATCAGGGGTGGTTTAGGGAGAATAATTGGTTCATCCCTAAGTGCAGGGAACTGGACTGGATGACCTCTTGAGGTCCCTTCCAGTTCTACAATTCTATGGCTATGTCTACACACACATCGTTATTTCAAAATAAGTATTTCGAAATGAGTTATTTCAAAATGAAGTCCTTATTTCAAAATAAGTTAATTCCAATTAAGAAAATGTTAATTCGAATTAAGGTAAAGCCTGCTATTGAAACGGCTGTTATTTCAAAACGGCTATTTTGAAATAAAGCCATTTGGACATGTTGTTTTGACACATTAGTTTCAAAACAATGGTGTTGTTTCGAAACAACATGTCCAAACGGCCTTATTTCGAAATAACCATTTCAAAATAACAGCTGTTTCAAAATGAATGGGGTTTAAGCTGTTTTGAAATTATGGTTCTTATTTCGAAATGACAGATCCCGTCATTTCGAAATAAGAAAACATCATGTGGACCTAATCTGTTTTATTTCAAAATAACCAGTGTTATTTCAAAATAAAAGAGATGTGTAGACATACCCTATGATTCTGTGTCCAAACTTAAATTTTCAGAGGCTCAGAGTCTGCCCCATAAGAATTCAAAAGACACATCCCTGACACCAGATGAATTTCCCACTACCAACAACTCATTAAACTTCTACTGTTTGCTTCAAAATACAAAGGTGATAGAGCTTTTGTATGAAAGAGTTATTTTTTGTTTTTTTGACATGTGCTAATATATATTTTTCTCTAAAATTATTTGGAGAAGCTGTTTTTGCTGAAGCATTCCAGGAAAAGTCAGTTTGAGGCAGACACCCAGAATGGAAAACTTCATCTCAAATTGTAACATTATAAGCAATTGACAACAGGATCAGGTAATGAGAAATATCACTATGTGCATCACCTAGATTAACAGTCAGCGTAGCTAACCACTGGAGCAACATATGGTACAGTTGTATGGTGCATCCTCTATCATTGTAGTTTTGAAAATTAAAAGTAAGGTTTTTTTTTAACAGATATGCTCTAGTTCAACCACAGCTATTGAACTTGAAGTAGAAATTATTTCATGGCCTGTGTTATACAGCTGATCAGACTAGATGATCACAACGGTCCTGTGTGTCTTTAAAATATCAGCATCTATAACCTAATTGTCTTTTTTCCCAGTTTCTTAATTCTGTAATAATTTGACTTCCCAGAAGCAAGAAATGTCTGTGTGTACCAATGTTCCCTGTAAGCTGCGCTAGTGGGCAGGGGCGCAGTGCCCCCCCCTCACCAGCGCAGGCAACACGTGGGCCAGCGCAGCTTAGGGCAGGCAGCCCGGAGGAGCCCCGTGCGTCTGTTGTCTCAGCTCTGCACAGGCTCATGCAGAGGCTGCCTGCTGGAGCAGTGAGAGTGAGGGCCTCTCCCCCTGCCCTCCTGCACCTAGCCAGGGAAGGAGCAGAGGGGGAGGGAAATTTAAATCTCTCCCTCTCCTCTGCACCAGGCTGCTAGTGCAGTGGTGGTGGTATCTTTGGGGCCTGTGTGGGCCCCAGGAGGTAAGCAGCCCTGAGCCTGGGCAAGACGGGGGACCCTGAGCGATGGGAGGGCTAAGTTGTGGGGCTCCCACAGGCAGCCATGTAGTGGCCACAGGGACTCAGGGCTCTCTGTGGGGGCAGGGGATGGGAGCTGGGCTGCAGGCAAAGGAGCCAGGCTGGAGCTGGAGGAAGACTTGGGCCTTGAAAGACCCAGCAAAATTGTTTTGAGCCATTTAGCATCTCTCTCAAGGGTGAATGGTCTGCTTTTCACTTGCTAAAAGGCTTGAATATACAAAAGCTCCTAAAAGAAAAGCAATCCTTTAAAATAAGCAAAAACAAGTTGGGTTAATTTTAGATTTCTTTTCTGTGAGAGATTCTAATGCAATCAGTTTGTCAAGGTGGGGCTTTACAATGTAACTTTGTATAGACTCCTGTGATGGAAGGAAACAAATCCTAATGATTAGGAAAATGAAATGAAAAACTGAAAAGATAAAAAGTCATTTAAGGCAGAAGGAAAAAAATATTGCCAGCGGTGCAATAATTAAAAAAAAAAGACTTTGTATTTCTATTTCCCCCAAAATTTGTTAGAAAAATAATCATTTTCTTTCACAAATCCATTTATGCTCTTGCTTCTTGCAGCTTTGATTAGGTTTGCTTTAACTGTCCAAAATTAAAAATTATTAAACTCCCTTTATTATATTCCACTACCAGACATACAAATCTCAATTATGCCTCATTTTGCTTATTTTAGTTCTGAGAGTATTTACACTCCAGGCATACTAATTATAGCCTCCCTTTTGTTGTTGAAAATGATTTGGATAAAAAAAAACCCCATAAACTCCAAAACTGAGATGTTAGAGACACTTTATATTAAAGGAAGATACTCACAATGTTTAAATTTTTCTGTATGCCTAATCAATTTTTTGCCATTCACTGAGGGGATTGTTGTCCCATTTTTAGCTTTTGGGCATGATAATGTAACAGACTCTAACCTAGCTCTATTTGATGCAAATTCTTTAGGCACAAAAGATGGCCCTGGTTACAGAGATGTGATGCTGTGAGAAACTGTCTTGAAACATGTTTTCTGCCCTTGCTACCTTTAAAAGTTTTTAATTTCTCAGATAACTTTACTTAAGGTGTTGCCCTGAGGGAGTCTGGGAAGCAGTTACTACCTAGTGATTGTGATTTGCAATGCATGGTAATTTAATATGTTTACTGAGGGCAGAATAGGTGTATTTTTTCAAGGTTGATAGCAAGATATTAAATACAGTCCCCTCAACATGTCAGTCTCATGATCAAGTCTGAAGCTACCTACTTAATTTCAATCTACGTTTTGGACATTTAGGGCCTGATCCACTTTGAATCCCTTTTGCCCCAGTTGGGCAGCATAACAGGGACTTAAATTCCAAAGGGGCAGCCATGTTAGTCTAGTAAAGCAAAAAAAAGAAAGGAGTCTTGTGGCACTTAAAGACTAACAGATTTATTTTTTGCATGAGCTTTTATGGGAGAAAATCCCACTTTGTCTATATATGCATTCTGGAAATCTGACACAGACAGGCAACAAAAACTGAGTGGTGTAGATGATGATAGAGGCTAGACAGGCAGCAAGTGTCATTGTCTCACATTTGTTTAGTAAATAGATAAAACTACAGTACTTCAATTTAACATTTTTATTGAAGTTTGAATGAAAAGACATCAAATCATAGGGCTGGAAGAGACCTCATGCAATCATCAAGTCTAACCCCCTGGGAATTGAACCTAGGATCTTCTGCATGTTAAGCAGAGATGCTAACTACTACACTACATCTCTGAATTATTTTTGAATTAAGGCACTTCACCAAAAAACTGTTGCCCAGGCCTCATAAATTACTGCTCAGTGAATACCATAACTTGCTCAGCTGCATCATCAGCTTAGAGGGAACATTGGTGTGTACCATGAATTATAGCCCCAGTGAAACACACACTTTCTGAGGACACACAGGTTACAGAGGAACATGCAGAATGTCTGTCTGTCTGGCTTCCGGTAAATTCAGCCAAGAATATACAATGTTCTTGATGCTAAGTATATACAAAACTGATTTCCAGCTTTAGGACCAAATTATGTCCTTGGAGCAGGCAAGTTCCATTGACTTCATCTGATCCTTAGGTTGTAGTAAGGATAGATTTCTTGTTTGTGTTTCAGCAGTGCCTAGATACCCAACGAAGATCAGAACTCCATTTTGCTACTTATACAATAAATAAATTGCATTTGGAATAAATTTATTAGTCTTTAAAAGTGCCCCACAAGACTCCTTGTTTGTTATACAATGCATAGAAATTGTAGTAGTCCCTGCCCAGAAAAGCATACACTGTCAACATAGAAGACAAAGGATGGGATGGGAAACAGGTGCAAAGAAGTGATAGGATTTTGCTCAAGGTTGCAGATCTGGGAATAAAACACAAAATTCCTGACAATTCAGTACCTTGCCCATTAGACTGTGTTCTCTTAGTCTGACTTCTACTTTCCGTATACCCTGCAGCATGCTGAATGACACCAAGAAAAGTGTTTTAATAACTTTCTTATTTTATATGGCTGGAGGTATAAAATGTACATTGTTAGGCTTGTAGTGATTTTAAAAATACCTTGACAGAAGTTTGGACACGATAACCGGGATCATGCTTGTATAAATACTCACTGATAACATGCAGTGGTAGGACATCAGCCTAATCACTTGGTTACAGTAACATAACAACAATGTTCTTAGTTACACCTGTGTAAATCTAAATAACATTATTGACCTCCGTGTTAAACCAATGTAACTAAACCCTGGTGTACATTGCAGTGGGATTTTGGCAGCAGTCAAAGGGACACATGCAAATAACTTAAATTAACTTGTGCATCTCCATTCAACTGCCTAACACAGTGATTCTTAAACACTGAGTCAGGACACATTGTTGTGTAACCACACAGTGGTAAGTATGTCACGGAGAGCCAGGAAGATGGCTGGAATTGGCTTTAGGGGGTTGAACTGGTGTGTCGTGTATGGTTGCAATATGCCACCAAGTGTGTCACGACCTGCAAAAGGCTGAGAACCTGTCATGGGATGCACATCTGTGCACCCTGGGTTATGATCACTATGCTTTTCCTGTTCTATTGTACACTGTGATTGTGTGATTTGTTGCCAGTTACACCATCCAATGTTTCTTTATGGATGTTCATAACCTAGTCTACATTGTTAGTATGATATCATAGTTCCGACAACTTCATGCACTTGCACAGATGCGTTTAGCATGGCTCAGGATGGGTTGGGAGACAGACAGAACAACAGCAAGGAAGCATGTGGAAGAGACAAAAGATATGCTAATTATGTTCACTGGCTCAGATGAAACAGAGAGATCACCTCTGTCTAGAAAGGGAGGGGTCAGAGCAAGTTTTAGAGGTGTCGGGCCTCTGTGCCCTGAATGTTTTTTGGGGCGGCAACCAATGTTCCCTCTTATTTTTCATAGGCTGTGTGCGCAAAAAATTTTTGTGTGCACAAAAATTTGTGTGCGCTAATATTAGCATTGTTGAATTTTTTTGCATGCATTTCATTTTGTTGTGTGCATGGGTTTCATGACCTGTGTTCACAGCTTAGAGGGAACAGTGGCAGCAACACCCCTGGTTGAAGGGGGATGGAGTGGGGGAATGGGGACAAGGGGACTGAAGAGGGGCTGGGAAGGTGTGGAGCAGGTTGGGGGTGGAGTTTAGACTGGGGGGGTGGGGCGTTAGGAGAGCTGGAGTGGGACTTTGGGGGCAGGGAGCTTAGGGAATGGGGCTGGGGGCTGAGGAGGACATGGAGAAAGAGGGATCTGATGTGGGCACTAGTTGACAAGGTTGGGGTGATGTGAATTTGAGGCTGTACTTCATATGTGAGGAAAGAGCTGGAGGGACTCAAAACTGCCTACCTAGGCTGGGGCCCCCACATACATGATGTTTGCTTGAAAGAGGCCCTGAGATTAGGAGGGTTCCGGGGCCCGCCAAATTATATTTTAACCACTGCGTGTTAGACTAGTTCAGCAAAACAAACAAGGAGCCCTGTGGTACTTTTAAGGACTAAAAAATGTGTTTATCACGTGAGCTTTCATGGGAGAAAATCCCACGTTGTTAGATGCTTCCCATCTTTAAGCATCTGACAAAGTGGGCTTTTCTCCCATGAAAGCTCATGCGATAAATAAATTTGTTAGTTTTTAAAAGTGCCACTAGACTCCTTGTTTGTATACTCAGTTACTACATCATAAAGTACAAAAATTAGTGACTTGCAATACTGACTACTTAAAAAAAAATACAAGACCAATATTTAATTACTGAACATAGAAATGAAGAGAGAGTAGAATCTGAAGAATTAAACATTGTACATCTGAAACACCAGGGTCCCCAGCACCTGAACCAAAATCATTGACAAGGAATTCTGAGCAAATTTAACACGGTATTTGCTTGCATTTGAATTTGTACATTTATTTTACATAATGTCCTGCAGTGTCTGATTAGTCAGATGTTTAGATTGTGAAGTTCCAGAAGAAAACATAGATTATTCTTTAGAGCATATGATTTGATAAGATGGCTGTTGCTATTGCAGAAAGCTCATGATATATTAAAAGCCAGACGAGAATCACCCCATTTGGCTGTATTGTAATGTTTTTAGTATTTTCTTCAAAAGGATAAAACAACAAAAATAGACAGAGAGCACAGCCTCGTAATGAACTGGAACTAAAATCCATTAAGTGGCTGCACTTTTCATTCCTCACTACACTCCCATGCACTCCAGACCCGTCCATTTCAAGGCATTATTACTTCCGTTGCAACTTTAGCATGTAGGACTTTTCTCTGCAGACTATATTTTGTTTCAGGGGAATTAGCTGAATGTATTTGAATAAATACAGTACATTAAAATGACAGTCCACTTCAGTGGCTCTCTGAGTTGGTTTACTATTGTTTCAGTTTTGCCTGATGCCATCCAAAGGACATGCTTTCTCTTTTAAAAGCTCTTATCAGTTGCTTGGTAAAATTGAATTTTATCCTGTTACTTCCAGCCTGTTTAGTTTTCTATAACACAATTTACTTGCAACTTGTTTTCAATGCAGACCACTGCATCTATATTAACTTGAAGTTTCCAGGTCACCTTAAACCAGATATATGCAATCAAACACTTTGCCTTTATGAACTCCTCGATTTCCACAAAAATAGAGGAAATAATGTCTTGATTGTATATATTTATTTTTACATTATCATGAAAGTTGCATCATGGCAGGTATCAGTGCAAGATTATTTATGTAAGGTCATATGAAAAATAAAAAAAGCAGTATTGAGCTCACAGTTACTCGTGTTTCTGTAGATGCAGCCATAGCACTCAAATTTGAAAATCTTGCCCCCTAGGCAAAACCACTAGAGGGTCACTAAAATTAGATGTTTTCAAAATATTTATCTCAAAATGTAAAACTGCTTGGCATTCAAAGTTCTTTGTATTTCATTACACACTTGAAAACAGATTTTTTTTTTTTTTTTTTTTTTTTTTTTAGTGGGGAAATGGTAGATCTCACGAACTTAATGCAACTATTATTTTTATAAATGGAAGTGAACCAGTTTCTAAAGCAAAGAACAAAGAGCCACTCTGAGTGAAACAAACTCATTTGTTCAAATGGAAGTTACGTTCACATCAGTAACATGTCATATGTCTGCAGTACTTTTTTGTGCAAAAAAAAAAAAAATGCTAGTCTTTGGCCAGGGAACTGTGGCCACCAGCAGCAGCAGGAGCCAGAGCCACATTCCTGTGAAAAATAGGTGCCAGTACTTAACTACCACTGAGTACTGTCACCAAAAAAAGCCCTGTGGCTATGTCTATACTTAGAAGGTTAGTATAATTAATTTGAACTAATAATGATTAGTTTGAATTAAGTTCATTCGAATTAACATGGCCCCACTAGAAACCCAATTTGAACTAGCATGTCCATGGACTTGCTAGTTTGAATTAGGAGAGGGACACCATGGGCAGTGTGTCGACATGGCCCCCCAAAAGGGTCATACTCCCACCCAATATATAGAAAGAGGAAGGTGCCCTGGGAGGAAGAAGGTCAAAAAGCATTAATTTGAATGAATGAATAGTTTGAATTAACACGGCTACACTGGGCTAATTTGAACTAATGGGTTCGAATTAACCCTTACTTCAAAGTTAAGCAAGGTTTTATAACTTCAAAGTAGGCTTTCATTAATTTGAACTAAGGAATTCCTTAGTTTGAATTAATGAAAACCAGTGTAGCCATGCATTAATTTAATTCAAATTAATCTTCATTAATTTGAATTAAATTGTAAGGGTAGACACACCCTTCATTTCTGATGGAATACTAGCCTTCTGTCAAATTCAGAAAATCAATTGGACTATGTTGAAATCATTCAAAGCAAAACAGACAGAAATGCAATGCAAAATGTCATTCAACAACTATTGTGAATTTACCTATTTCTCACTCAATTAACTTATTTTGAGATATTGTTCCAACTGCCCAGATCAACCCTTCACAGGTTTCCTAGCTTTCCATAGCTAACTAATTCTGTCATTAACCTTCAATGAGGTGAGAGAATTATTGCCAGCTGTGTACTTGGTACCATCGTGCTAGCACCAAACTACAGAATTCATAATGACAAAATATTCTGGGTCTTTCTCTAACCTTCTACCTAAATGTATACTGGAAGCCAAAGCTCTTAACAAAGCAAAATATAGTGCTTCAGTCCCAGTTACTGTTCTAATAATAAATGGAAATGAAGTTATCACAGCTTTGGTGTCTAGTTTCTTATTTCTTTTTCTAACTCAGTGGTTCTCATCCACTGTGTCGGGACACATTACTATGTCACCACACAGTGGTAAATGTGTCGTGGAGAGCTGGGAAGATGGCTGGATTTAGCCTAGGAGGGCTAGGCTGCTGTGTCCTGTAGGGTCATGATAAGCCACGAAGTGCATCACAATCTGCAAAAGGTTGATTATCACTGTATCTAACTCACTACCCCATTCATTTTTGTCCAACTTCAGCAGCCAATCCTGATTCTAATACTTCAAAGAAAGTTTGCCTTGAGCAAAGCAAGCAGCATTTGACCCAAATATCTACTTTGACACTACAGTTTTACACCTCTTGGCTGAGGAACTGAACCCCATTTAAAACCTGAGGTGAGGGTGGCTTGGAGTGGCTCTACCCTTGGACGGACTGATGAGCTGTGAAGTTTCACCAATGCTCACACCGCAGAAGAAAAAAATACGTGGTCATTTCATTCTTTTGGGTTTGAATCTTCCTTGTCTTACCCATCATGTGAGTGCTCCCATTATAACTGCATGAATAAGAAGAGTAGGAGCTGGCCTTCTAAAGGTGAATCAGAATGTTTTAACTACTTTTTTTTTAAAAAATTGCAATTTTGAATTCATAAGGGCTAGCTGTACCTTTCAAACAGGACTGTGTCTCAATTATACAAAGCTGTGTTGTCCTTGGAAGAGTTTTGGGTGGGACTGTGCCTTGGATACAATCCCTCACAGAAGCACTTGTGAAGCACATTTGTTGTATTATCCTTCTGTGCTCACATCCACCTGCATAGTTGGTTGAGAGCTTCCAGTCTGCTTTCTGTACTTCCTCCATGAAGTGACTCGTGACAGCGGGAGTGGACTGTAGGGGTCACAACAGGAGGGAATCTTCTTCTGATTTTTTGTGTGCCCCCTCCCCCCACCCCCGAAAAAAAAATCCTCATGCTTTAACCCTGAGTTGTCCAATCTACAGCCCAGGAGCCAGAATTCAGCCCACCAAAGGCTGCTATCCAGCCTACCAAATACAGCAAGAGCCCCCTACCCCCCAACGCAACTAGAGCTGAGTAGCAGCCTCTCTCCTGCAGTCCCATGCCAGCTGGGAGCAGCCCCTTCCTCCATCCCAGCCCCATGCACCACCCTGCACTGCACCAGTCAGGACTCAGGAGCAGAGGTGATCACAGGAGATCAGCTGCTTCTGACTGGGAGGGGATGCTACTGCAGGTGCACGCTGTGTAGGTTCTGCAACTCTCCTCTGCTTGGGAGGCTAACCCTCCCCCAGTGTCTGAGGCTCCCCAGCAAGAACACAGGCCAGCCCATCACCCTTGGAGTCCACAATCTGCAGCTGGCGGGACCAGAGTAACTGACCTGGGGGCTCTGGGTCACCCCCTACCATGGAGGCCAGACCCCTACCTCCCGTTGCTGGAGGGGGCCCTGGAAGCAGAGGACATTCCCACCCTGGCCCCACTCCAGCCAGTCTACCGGGCACAGGGGGGAGGCAGCTGGCACACAGTGGCCTCTGATGCAGCCCCCAAGGGCCATGGGCCCTGGAAAGCTGTGTTTGAGTGGAGGCCTTGCCAGCAAGTGTCACCCCCCTGGGTGAAGTGAACAGGTCCTAGCCCGCCACACCCCATCCCCAAGGGCAAACCAGCTGGCCCAGAGAAGTCATGTGAACCAGAGCTTCCAGTTTCCTCCTCTCTCCCCCATTTCCAGACCAGTTCATTTGGATACCAGTCTGGAAGCCAGCCTGGGGCAGGTAGGAAAAGACACTTCCACACAGGCAGGAAGGGACCAGGGTTGCAAATGAATCCCCATCCACTCATGCAGTTGCCAGGGAGGGCAGTCAAATGGGTGGTAGCATACAGCAAGAGAAAGACAGAACCCCGGCTCCACCCGCATAAGTGAGGAGTAGAAAAAACGTGGTGGTCATGGGCAAGGGGAAGACATGAGTTACATGACTAATTATGTGCCCTCTTCCCACCCCCTTCAATAACACCTCTTTCTGCCAGCACCCACCAACAAAAATAAAAGATTGCACTTGTACCCTCCCTCTCCTTCAGTTCCATGCCAGCCGGCTGGGCACAGCAGCTGCAAGCCCCATCTAAAACTTGCTCACAGGTCTCTGAGTGAGAAAAACATTGTAACTTGGCCCCTCATGCTAAAAGGTTGGACTCCCCTGCTTTAACCATTTATAAAGTGACCTTCAGCAGTTACACGTGTGGACTTAAAGATTACAAGATGTAAAAAGTGAATGGTCCATATTCTGTTCTTGTTCTATACATGGAACTCCCATTGACTTTGATGGGTGCTCCTTCTATAGATTGGCAGGAAATGGGTCAAAAGGAGATTGAAAAGGCTTTTTACCTGCCAACCCCAGAGTTCAGGATGTGTTGTTTCTCCTGCAGCAGTTGATGACATCCTAACACCTTAAGCAGCACAGGAGCTGCATTCCTACGCTGTAACAGGGGAAGCAGAACCAAGGGCCTGAACTCAGGTCTTGGCAGGTAAGTGAAGAAGCAACTGATCTCAAGCAGCTTTGTTTGAAAGTGTGTATCTTTGTAATGTTTAAGTCTTAATATGTAATCTGCACTAACTGGGCTTTAAATTCTGGATTTTTGAAAGTGCCCAAGAGTTCACCAATAAACTCTGCCACACTTACAATAAAAATATTGATCACATTCCTGAGTGGCAAGGGGGTGGATGGAAACTATTTCAATTTAGCATATGGATTTCTCTTTAAATGTGAAGGGAAAGGAACTTTTTTATTTAAAGATCTTTCTATATTTGCAGCTACTTAAGATGATCAGGTGCATTCTGGATATTTAATAATCAAAATCTGAGTTATATTGGTTGTTCTTTTCCCCATTGGCTAGTTTGTTCACATGGTATGTTCCAGTTCCCAAACTTAACTCTTACAATTACATTTCCTAGGCACATATTGATGTCATTCAGAATTTGCTTCCAGTAAGCACCTTCCAGTATTCAATTAATTGTGTTTTTGTAAATGTTCTTGCTAGTAATTTTACTTGCTAGCATGTTCACAGAAAGCAAACAAAGTGTGTGCAAGCACACATGAAGCAATGTGATTCAGAACCTAAACAAATATTTGCAGGCTGTTTTTTTCAACATTTTCCCCTAGCTTTGAAGATATAATAATGTTTGGGGTTTTTGTTTGTTTTTTTTTAAGAAAGGGAAAAGTCTTCTCTCAGTTCCTAGTTACAAAAAGCTAATGGAAGTCTTTCTACTGTAACCAAAAAAAATATTGGTATAAGAAAATAATAGCATTTGGCACATGAACAAAATGGCTTACCACTTAATGCAGTGTAATGTTATTTAGCACAATATGTGCTAAGCTGGCAGTACATTAAAAATAAAAGTCAGTTTTCATAGTAATGAGTCCAGGAGTCCTCACAAATTTGGTTAAAGAGGGAAGGAATCCTAAGGAACTGCAGAATGCTATATCTCATAATCAAAACCACACATCAGAAGTTCCCCATCTTCAAGCATCTAACAAAGTAGGATTCTCTCCCATGAAAGCTCATGTGATAAATAAATTTGTTAGTCTTTAAAAGTGCCACCAGACTCCTTGTTTGTTTTGGTGGATTAGACTAACACAGCTACCCCCTTTGGAATTTGAAACTGGAGAAAATCTTATTTACTAGCAGTATTATGCCAGTCCCATTTAGGGCAATCTTTCCAAAAAGGACCTCTAAATTTATAACAGTCTTTGGGTGTTCAGCAGCGAGTCTGTAAGAAGTTGCACCTGCAAATAGCATCTGCACATTCTAATCTCAGTTCTGGGGCTTACAAAAACTTGTAACCTAAAAACTCTCCCAAAGCTGGATTCAAATTTTGAGGCTGGAGTGAAACCACTTTGGAAAACATAGCCCTAAATATATACCTACACCATAAATTGGAGCTTTGCGATAGTAATTATTTTAAATTAACTTTCTCTAGACAAAATAAAGTGTTGTACTACATTGCAGCCTCACTGTTAGGAATGAAGATAGAGGGGACAATGCAGGAAGGCCAACACATACAACCAAAATGGAGAGTATCCAGGTCATAGAGGAATGGTAAGTTTCTCACTTAAAATCTTCCAGTGCTTACAATATTCATCTAGTAAATCAAATGTATGTATTTTTAACTTGTCTGTAACAGGGATTAAAATCTTACTGGACTTTAGACTTCTAGGAAGTCATCTGATGTTTCCTTCTTACATCTTTGGAAAAAAGGCAATAAAATCTGACATAACAAAGGGCGAGTAAAGACATTCCAAGTCCTATCTTACCTACATACAGTTATGAAACATTGTTTTGTTCCCACAACATGTGGGAAGGAGAGAAGGGACTAGTGGATCAGTGCCTATATATCTTCTGGCCTTTATTCCATATACACATGTTCAAAGATCAAGCAATTGTTGCCCAACTTTGAGTGCAATTGGTGCTGTTCCAAAACCTAGGAGGGAGAATATTTTTTTCTCTTCTTTCTGAAAATTCCCTGGCATCCAGATGAATTATTTGGAATGGATGCTGGGGAGAGTATTTTATCCTTAATTTATTGAACTTGAGTTTTTGCTTATTATTCTCATTTTCAATTAATTTAGCTTTGAGGCATAGTGCCATCTTTCTCAAATATCTTCACCAAACTATGATATTCATGAAGCAGGAAATCTCCAGTTTTAGAGCCATAACTTACAAGTTATAAAAAAGCCACCTAAAGAATGAAAGTAGATTCAATGCCCTGCTCAGAGAATCCCTAAACTGAATAAATTTCAGACTCTCTAGCCTACTTTCACCTGGGTCTCAATTTCTTGGAAGTGCAATCTTGTGAACATTGCATGTATCCATGCCACAAACTCCTTTAGCTTCAATAAATTGCTTCTTATTTTCACCATTGTGAGAAAAGAATCCAGAACTCAGTTCAAAAAATTATCACTGATTGACAAAACAGAATATATGTTGCTTGACTAAAAAATTACATCCCTTTTACTCAGGATAGCTTTCTGGAAGTATAAACATGAAACAACTTGGATATCTTGTATTGCTTGTAAAATAAAGGTTGATTAAATGGATTTGAGCACCAGACATGGTCAAAAACTGCTTATTCTGTGACATGTATACTGCAAAACTCTTAAATGCTAGAACTTTCAGATGCTTCTGCTGAAGGATACCATCTTACAGGAAGGACAGGATGAGCACCCGCTATTTAATTTAACTATATTTAATAGTAGTTAAATCACTTAAACTACTTCACCTTCCAGATATCATTTACATTTTAAACAGCATAGTCTTCTGATCACTTATCCAATGCTTAAAGGGCAACGAATGTGGGATACTTTTCTGTTAAAACTGGGGAAAATTTCTGTTTTTGTTTTATCCTTCTTCTGTACCCAGTTTTGCCAGTAACATCTGGTGTTATCCATCAAATCATGTGGTAATCGATCATCAGTCCGGTCAGTAGCACCAAACAAAGTGAAGCTTACCAACTCTTAAGTACTAAACAGAGACATACGCTAATTTAAAAAAAAATCTCTCAATTCATATTATTTTGGGGGCTTGTTAGTATGCCGTTGACTGCCAAGGGCCTCTTTGTTCTACTCAGCCTTGCTGAAACAAATAATGCAACAGCACCTGATTGGCCTAGCATCTTCAGAAGCAAGCAGTGAAATCCTTTGTCATCTAAACCAGACTTGAAAGAGAATCCATTATCAACCATTCAGAATCCAATTTTCAAGTGCTGAGGCAGTAATTAAATTCTGCTATGTCTTTGCAGTATGTCACTTCATCCTTGAGCTTTATGGGTAACAAATAATTTTAGCAGAAAATCAATAGAATACCAAGGGTACCCTGCCTCTTAAAATAAAACAAAAGTAGCTGGTATTGGGATTATGAACACAAAGTGGACACCGAGCTAAACCCTATGGTTAACACTGAAGTCCCATTGCTTTCATTAGTTTTTGACTATAGTGTAACTGAGGAGAATTTGCCCCAATGTGTGTAAACAGTGTTATAAAAACAGAAGCATACTCTAATGATACTTTGCTTTTGCAGCCAAAACCCTACTGCAGATGAAATTATGTCTTGGGCTCAGAATTTTGACAAGATGATGAAAACACCAGCTGGTAGGAACCTTTTCAGAGAATTTCTTCGAACAGAATACAGTGAAGAGAACCTGCTTTTCTGGCTTGCATGTGAAGACCTAAAGAAGGAACAGAACAAGAAAGTTATTGAAGAAAAGGCGAGGCTTATATATGAAGATTATATTTCTATACTTTCACCAAAAGAGGTAAAATTGGAAATGCTAAACTTCCATTTGCTGTAAACAAAGATGGCAGTCTTGCATGGTCACATGATGGGGTCAGAAAGCATACCTAACATGCTAGATCAGAGATTCTTCACACTGAGACTTTCTAGCCAATGAAAGTGGGCCAGGGAGAAGGAACTCAGTCATTTGGCATCATTCATACCAACTCCTCAAATCTATGGGTAATGAAGTAAGGATCAGTGATCACAAGGCCAGCAGTGGTATGTTGTTCTCTGCCTTAGTACTGGAAAGCTCCTGTTAGAGATAGGAGGTACGCCAGGGGAAAAGACCTGGGGAAGAGATGGTGCCAGTCAACATCTGTGGCATCCCATGCCACAGGTTTAATAGGAAATGGAGCTATAAGACATATTAATGAATAATCTGTAGTACTTAAAATGTTGTGTGTGGTTTGAGTATCCTACCCCATATGAAGTCCCGTCATTGTTATTGGGGTTGTTTTGTTGTGTTAAATATTTTAGAGAAATGCTTGGATCACGTCAAGTACAATTAGTTCTTTTTGCTATCCCTACACTTTGGATAAAATCCCCAGCTTTTGTATAACATTGTAACTCTAACATCCATCTAACATCTAACTGTAACATCCATTGTAATTCTAAGTCAATGTTGGTTATACCAGCTGAGGACTTGGCTCTACGCATTTATCCTCCAGGATGGTCTCTAGATGTAATAACTTCCAATGTCATTCATATGGCACTTTACTAAAGCATTATCTTGCCTTTCTTTTGTCTTGTAGTATGTTATGTTGCTTTTGAGTGATCCAACTGTCAGTACAGTAAGCGAGTAATGTTTTTCTCTTTCACTTATTAATACTCAGATGACTTTCTAAGCCAGTATGTAGCCTACAGCTCTCTACAGCTGTTAAAACTTGAATGTTACAGCAGTTCTTTCAAGCTTAATGCTTCAGATGTGATCACAAGCTTCAAGCTCAGTGTACGTAAAGCTTTCCACACAAGTCCCTTTCAGGTTGAGTGGATATCCCAGATCATCTCCTGTCCCTACCATAGAACTTAAGAAGCAAGCAGGAGGGATCTTGAAACCACTTAGAAAGAGGCATGTGAGCTGGAAAATGTTGTCACATATGCTCCCTTTTTATATGCTACTGTGAGTTTGTCTAAAGAGTTACTCTACTGCTGTAACTATAGTTGTTTACAAACCATGTTAACGCAAAAACGACATTGACCAACACTCAGTTATCAATATAAAGTCAGCAATTTTTGCTTGAGCGCTTAACAGGGTCATTGAGGAAACTAGTCAAAATAGATTACAGATGTGAAAGGTGACTCAAATTTTTATAAACTAAACCAATTTTCACCACAACACCCATAGGTAAATATCTTAAATAAGATACCTCTTTGTTTAACAAAGGGAATTACTCTGCTAGCTGTATAAATTGAGTGTAAGGGTGTTAACTTCATACATTCAAATCTCTCCAGGGAAAGTCACTTAAAGTGGACAATTTCAATAGTAGGATAGAGAAGTACAGTTGGTCAGGAGTTCATATCTGCCCCCAAGTCCCTAACCAAGTTTCAAGGCTGCAGTATTGCCCTTTGCAGTCACTACTTCAGTTCTGTCATTCAGTACACTATCTTGTCTACAGCTTTAGCTAGCCATGTTTCATCATTGTGCTGTGTTCATGATAGACTGGCACTCTAAACAGCCTTTTATATGTAAAGTGCATAGTAAACAGACATAAAACATTCTGCAGAGTAAACATAACAAACTAATAGGAAAAACTTGAAGGCATACATAGGAATCTGATATTTGAGTTAAGTTGGGATCATAGTAGTGCTTGTGACTGACAAATTATTAGAATATAGAATGCATCTTGAAGGAGAGGACTTCCTCTAAGCAAAGACTAAGTCAGTAAAGATGTATTAAACTATTATGGAATATGACAAGTGATATTACATGCTTGATTATTTTTTGAATGCTTGATCATGCACCTTTAATATTTCCTTCTGATATAAGGGTCCCTGCTGTTTTTCTGTTTACATGAATTATATATTGTTAGACAATATAATTTTTAATATGGGTTAAGTGCAAGTTTGTAGGGCCAAATCTATATCTATTCTGAATAACACAGGTCCATTGAAATTCATTGCATGGCTCAAACAGAACGATAAAGAAAGCCATAAATTATTCTTGGCTCTTCCACATCAATGCTCTGTATGCCCTGACCCGCCTCCCCTCCCCACATATATTTTCTAACCGGGCCCAGATAGTTTTCCCTACTACAACTACACTTTACTTTAATCTGATGTGAATCTTCTGCTTTAATAGAACATTAGGAGCAATGTGCCTCTGTCCTTCCTAGCTGTCAGAGTTCATTACAGTTTAAGGTGAGAAATTCAAGTGGAAAATTGCAAAATTGCTATCAAGTTAAATATGAATATAAAATTGCCTAAAGAGTAAATTACCAGAATCTAAAAGGCCCTGAAGGGGAAAAAAAAAATTAGATACATAAGACTAATGGCAACATTACTACAACAACAAAAGAAACCCTTTTAGCAATCTGCTACTAGTAAGTATAGTGTGAAAAAAAAATCACTATTGTATAATAAAATGGTGGAAAAGTAAGTAGAAAATTTCAGAAGGCTGAACAAAAAAAAACCAACTAGGAAATAGCATTTCAGCCAATTAATGACTCATGAAGTACTCCTCAGGAGGGATATATCTATGTCTGGGAGAACAAATGAAGTAAAATGATCAATGTAAAATGAAATGTATATGGAGAGATCTGTGTTAATATAGCTTTAACTGCTCTGCATTTTTCTGTGATATAATGGCATCTTTGCCTCATAATAGCTAAAGTAAAGTCAAAGACCAAGACAAACACGGAGCCCAGTGGCACTTCTAAAGAGTAACAAATTTATTTTTCACATGAGCTTTTGTGGGTAAAGGTCCACTTCATCAGATGCCAGAAAGTGGGGGAAAAAACGCCTTTACCCCCGCTTTCTCGCATCTGATAAAGTGGGACTTCACCCAGAAAGTTCATGTGAAAAATAAATATGTTAGTCTTTAAAAGTGCCACAGGACTCCTTGTTTTTTTTTTTTGCTGAACTATGCTAACTTGGCTTCTCCTTTGTAACTTGTCAGAAACCAAGGCAAACCAAAATATGTTAGGGAGGCTCAGATTATAGTTTTGCCCAGGCTTTTATGAAGTTGTTTCAGAAGAAGCTGAGTACCCAAAATAAAACTGAGCTTTTGGTGTTCTGTGAGGGTTTGTTTTGTTTTGTTTTGTTCTGTTTTTTGAGGATATATGAAATATAGCTATTTTATATAGCTCTTTCCAAGTCTGTTGTTTAACAGACATCTCTTCCTGTTTCTTCAGGTTAGTCTTGATTCTCGGGTGCGAGAAGTGATCAACAGAAACTTGTTGGATCCCAGTCCTCACATGTATGAAGATGCCCAACTTCAGATATACACCTTAATGCACAGAGACTCTTTTCCAAGGTTTTTGAACTCTCAGATGTACAAGTCTCTCATAGAAAGTACTGTGGGCTCTACTTCTGAAACTTAGTTCTAATTTTTGGATGAAATAATTTGGGTTTTTTGGGGGGCTGTGTGGGAGGGAATAAAAGTAGTTTAATAACATCTGGAGCTGAGTTCCTGGAGAACTACAGTTTAGTACTACTCAGGCTACTGTGAAGAAAACAAATACATATTATGGTCTGTGTCTACATTTTTACCAAGGTCCTCCTTGCTTGAGTTTGCGGGGGAGGGAAACAATGGATTTGTCAAAATACATTTGTTTCACACTCCTTTCACTTAACTGCATCAAGATAGAAATGATGTATTTGTACTTTTATGAAGTCTCCTTGTGTATCCTCACACTGCATGTGCAAGATAAAACTGCTTCACATACCACTTAGTTGTTGCAATATTTAATTCAATAACATAAATTATATCTGTATTTAAGAACTTTTTTGTGCAATACAGTCTTATGGTACATAGAAATAGTTGCAGCAAATCTGAAAGGGGCTTGCATTTTTTAGCATCACTAACAGAAAAAAAAAGCCAATATTTCAGGTGTAGCATTATTCGACATGCTCTACTGAGTACAATACACTGACTTTTCGAAGCCAATATTTCTGCATAGGAAAAAGAGCTATTTATCACTGTTTATTTAAGATAAATCACAGTGGGGATTCCTCTGGTTGTTCACTGCCAAAACTGTGGCATTTTCATTAGTGTTTGCAATGTCAAAAAGAAAAAGAAAAAGAAAAGAAAAAAAAAAAAGCACAAACCACTTAAAGGGATCCATGTCTGGTTGACACAATTTATGCGCTGATATTGTTTAATTGTTATAAGAACAAAGATTTTCAATGTACACTTTAGATGTCAGATACTGTAATTGATTTATTAAAGACTGGCGATCCAGTTCTAACACTGTTGTCTAATGTTATGTACTTCAGCAAAAAAGTTTATAATTTAGTTTTTAAATAAAGAAGTTTAATAAAAGATTGCCTACATGTAGCATTTTAGAGCATTTTAGAACATTTGATGAATTGCATCTGTCCTGTAAGTTTTTTTTTTTTTAAGATAAATCCAGTGAAAAGACGTTTTTAAATAAAGTAGTATTTTACAAGGGGAACAGGGGTTAAGGAAGACTCATTTCAGCTTCTAGCTTCACTGATTTTGAAAAACTCCTTGAAAGCAAGGGGTTGTAGAAATTAATTCTTAAGGGCTTGTGATCTTCCACTCCTTACCCAGGCAAAACTCTTAAAGTTAACAGGTATCTTTCTTGGGTAAAGAATTCTGAATATTAATGGCCCAGTACAATCAGAACTAAGAAGGCAGCAAAGTGCTCAAATCACGTTGCTGCTATGCTGTTTTTTACAGGCATCTGCTTGACTTTTTTCAAAAAAAGGCAAATTGTTCTATTTCAATATGCACTTTGATGTTTAAAGATACCATAACTTGTAATTTACAAAACACCATCTTCATACTAACAGTACACAAAACTATATTCTGAGTGTTAGCATCCCCAGCAAACTATCTGGAAAGAAAAATCATAGAATGGCTTTGAACAGAAATTTAAAATATCCTTATTTACTCAGAACTATGGCCTTATACTAAGGCCTGGATAGAGGCAAGAGTCTTCTCCCTTGCACACATATAAATATGGAGTAACTCCTTTAACTTTGGAGTTGACAGGTTATACATTTGTGTAATGGAACAGAATCTGAGCAGGCCCTGACATGTTGAGCCCCCCCCCCCCCCGCCATGTTGTAAATTACTTCCGAAGGGCCAATCTCTGTCTAAAGCCCTGTTGAACTCAATGGGGCCCATACAGGCACAGGGACCTTGAACTGAATAATTTGCAGGATTTGGAGATTAATTTATTTCCTGGGTGTTATTTTTTCCCTTTGTTTTACTACCTCTTGCTCTCGCATTTTATTTATTTATTTATTATTTATAAAACATGTTTCAAATAGCAGGTTTGGGGAATTTTTTAAATTATCATTTTTACTTGAAACCTGTGTGTTTTTTCTGGATGAATATGAACAATTTGAAGAACTGTTTCTTAAACTCTTTTGGTTTTGTAATTTATATAGAATTCAGGAGATGATTAAAAGGGCTATTCTTTATTCCCTATGCAAATATTTTAAATGTTGTAAATGTATGACAAAATGGGATTTTAAACACATTCTGCAAGGCAGAAAACAAAATTCTGTTTACAAGTGGCGTTGCTGACTATCCTACTATATTCAGCACTTTTAAATAATGTTTATGAAAATGTAGTTTAAAAAGCAAGGCATAATATTTATAAATATTTCTTTTAATAAATACCTGTTTTGTCTGAAAGTGTTGTGTTATGACATACTTTATTCATGTTGGTTAGTTATTTACCATTATGAATAAAATATTCTATTATATTGATAGAGTAATAGCTACAATGTTTACAAAACTTTTTTTCCTGAAGGGGTGATGGAATTCAAACAGAAAAAAAATTGCCTCCTTCTACTGTGAAATATTGTTAACATAATGAGTTTAAGATGCTTTTCCTTAATTAGAATTAAATTTGGTCCTTCACAGATATTGTGCCGTTTAGTTAGAATTATATTTATTATGGTACTATGCATATATAGCATCATATCTGTATATATTTATATGGCATGATTTTAGGTTTGCTAGTGTTGAGGCACAATGCATTTTGGGTGCACATAACTAAACAATGTGTAATAAGAAAATACTGCATGTGTAAGCCTTTAAAAATGTAGACTTGAATATTCCTGATGTTACCATTTGATGGTGACCTGCTAGCCATAAGCTATCTTTATAAGATACTTTAGACAAGTAAATGTTCTTGTCAAAGCAGACAATTCATCCTTTTGAGGACACTTTTAACTCGAGCTAAACATAAGGGCCCTAAAATACCTTGCTGATTTTTAGTATAGGCATTCCAGAAATCTCTCTCTGGAAACTTGTACATCATTTTAACAAATATTATCTAGGTCTTCAGTGTAATACTGCAATGAGATTGTGTTCTAAATCCCCTGTTTTCAGGGATTTATAAACTGACCATAATTAATGACAAAGGAACTTTCTTCCTAGGATAAATATTAAATAATTACAGTTAATATAAACTTCAACAATCAGATTGGGTTTTTCAAAATTATATGAATGGTCAACTATAGTCCATGTCAGGATATCTCAGACTGTTTTGACTTCTGAAATTGATATTGACAACATATTAGATCATAACATGATCTCATTGCTTTTGATACAGTATTTTGAAAAAATATGTTAACAGTCAAGCTATTAAACTTGAAAATTGATTTGCTGTGGATACAATGTACTATACAGTTTATAAACTGCCCAGTATGCTTCTCTATAGATTGAAATAACTAATATGTTTTACCTTGTCACTTATGGTCTCAGAAAAAACTGAAATGCAAGGACAAAACATAAATTTAAGCTTTAAAAAAAAAAAAAGAAAAGAAAAAGTGAAAGATTAAATACACACATATCATAGGACCTACTTTTGCTAACACCTGTGCATGGTCCTGAAAAAGCAAAGCATTTGCCCCCTTGGCTTCAAAGGAACTAAACATGGACTTGCTTAATTAACCTTATTGAAGACATTAAATGGTTCTTTTTAAATTATTTACATGCACAGGTGTCTGCATGTTTGTACTCTAAGCCAATAGTATGTAGGAAACTACCCCCTTCTTCAGGTTAAATAAATCTGGTTCAAAGTCTAGCACAGCACTTGCCTGAGAAAGTAAGTGTGATGGAGGCTGGAAGTTTTCTCTGGGGCAACAAGTGGATATAATTGTTACCAAACAGCAAACTAGGGACCCATAGCAGGAAGAGCAATTTTAAATTACAGGAAGACTTCCTAGGAAGTCTGTTTTGTAGAAGCTGTCTAGGACATGTGCTCAGCGAGTCTGATTCAAAGTCCACTGAAATTGTTAGGTGATTTTCTTTAATAACCTTTGGATCAGAATCTATGTCCCACAAGGAGTAAGACCTGCAGTTATCAATGGCTGTGAATGTGTTCCTTGCAGAGCTAACACAGTCAGCCCCACAGCCTGCATCCTTCTGATGGAACCCAATGACTAAATGGATTTAGACTTTATAGACATATATAATCAAAATATCAGTTTCAGCTTGCCTGTTCTTCTCTGGCTATCCACCCCAAAATCGGGTTCCCTTCAAATTCAAGTTGCTACTGTTCTGTAGGTTCTCAGCAGACAAAACATTTGAGTAGGGGTTTAGAAGACCTGTGATTTTATATCCCCACTGACAGAGCTTCAAACCCCTTCATGCCTATCCTATGTACTTCTTCCAATAGCAGGAAGCATTTATGAAGCACAGGAAGACAGTGTATAGTCATGCCCAAATCCACAACTGTTTCAACTCACATCAGTACTATTTACATACTTGAGAGACAATTATGCTAGCTTAATGTCTGGAACCAGAATTTGATCCTACTAGTCTCATAAACTAAGATAACAGTACAAAAACTTCCCTGAAATTTAAAATTGTGTTATAAATGCTGACAGTAAGTCATTAACTCATTCTGGCTTTTTCCTCACAAATGCTTTAATTTATGCTAAATCATCTTGTACTCTAAATTTCCTGGCTTTTGACTATTTGGCACAAAGCCTGTTAATTATACATAGTTGTTATAAATTTAATAAATTCTAACATCCATAGGAACTCAAGTATTTAGGTCCTATGAAATCTATAAAGCATTATCATTTTTCTATTCTTCCTTTGACAATGATGCTTACTATATTAAATTATCCATCACACTTCAGTGAGCTCCACTGACAGGTACCAGTAGATCAGAAAGCAGCTTTGCATGGATGAATAAGATTTAAGGGCAGTGCTCCAGGCTATTTCTTAATGCCAGAATAACTGAAAAGACTGTACACTAACTGCATATCCTCTTGTGTTATTTCCTCTTTTAAAAATACTGCTGTTTCAATGTATTTTGTCAATCCGACTGTAGACAGTAACAGACTTGCTGAAAATGGTTTTCCAAATATTGAAGAATTACCATTTTTAATCAGCCATTCCTTTTACTATACAATAGTTCACAAACCATCTTTTCATACTGAATGCTATTTCCTGTGGGTTTCCAAAATGGATCTGGATTACAAAAGTTTTAATTTCTGATTGTTGTGGCAACTTTACGTGCATATGCTTACACTGACTTTATTTTTTTTAAATAAATCTTTTTAACTTGAGAACTCAATAATGTAAACTTGGGAGAAGTTACTCCACTGGTGTATGTTAATTTAGTTGTAAAGTATGTTTATTTACTTCTGTTAATTTAAGATGTGAACATGAAAGGAAGAACAGAATGATTTGATTCCTTCCAATGGCTGTATTATAAGGTTACTGATTAATACAATTTTACGGATAATTGCTCCTTTTTATAACATAATAAAGTATATTCTTTAAACTACTTATGTTTTGAGTTTAGCTGAGAGTCTTACTTCTGATGTCATCCAGAATATAAGGATCTTATTGCAAACTGTTTGTGCACCAGGTGATGTCAGAAGGCATGAATTGTTAATACCAGAAAGCAAAAATAAAGTTATCCCACAACCTTTCATCATATCACAGCTTACTAAATTACCTCTTTGTATAACTTTTGCATTCTAGTTCAACTGTGCATTAAAATGTACTTAGTAGACGTGTGTTTTAGAAACTGATCACCTTTAATGTAGTCCCTATCTACTGAACTTTGACTTAAATAATTCTTGAAAATTGCCCTTAGTTATTTTCTTACAGAACATTTTAGTTCTGCTTTTACTTTGAATGTTTGGCTTTGCATCTGTTGTGACTACAGGCTTCATATGCAAAGATACCTAAACTATTATAAGGAAGTTCCCTCACCACAATATTTTTTTGGACTCCTTATAGTAGTAGCGGCTGAGAACACTGAAATTATACTTTACAGCCCAGTCATGGCACACCCTTTACACAGGATTAAAAACACTTCACACCTGTACCTACCAGTGCCTCAGTAAACTGACTTAGGGCTGGCTTATCATGTATTTTCTTTTAATAGCTTAAGGTAAGAATTTAAACTAACAGCCTAAACTTCATTGTTAATTCTTATCCTAGTATGTCTTTTTCACTTAAGTTTATGTTGCTCAGAAATGAGTTTAAACTACATAAACAAACACAAAAATTCTTATATTTGAAAAAGTATAAATACAGGATTATACTGGAATAACTGTTACACTCTTCAATATTGACAATCCCTTATTCTGAGGACAGTTGCTGTGATGTATGGAGCTGAAGTAACCTGAATCTGAGCTGGATAGGGTCCAGTGTTGTTCAGGGTTTAAGGCTCTGTCTACATTACCCCCTTTGTCTGTATAACTTATGTCACTCTGGTGTGAAAAAGTACACCCCTGAGTGACATAAATTACACTGCAAGTAGCACCAGTGTGGTGGTTTAAGTATGTCAACAGGAGAGCGCTCTCCTCTTAGCTTAGAGGAGCTGCATTACAGACATTATAGTGATGCTATAATGCTATTATAGTGACGCTATTATAGCTGCGCCCCTGTAAACTCTGTAGTGTAGACAAGATCTTAGGCTCAGATCCTTAGTTTAAGGTATGTACATACCTAACTCTGTGAAATTGATGGGAGTTAGGTGCCTAACTACCTTGAAGGATCTGGGCTTTAGCACGTGGGCTTATCTACATTATTAGATATCTAAGTCACATAGGATTTCAAGGAAATAAGATCTCTCTCCCTCAGATGTTTCCCTTTGTTTCCATGCAGGAATAATGGAGGTTCCTTCCTGCAGTTACCCATATGGAATAGCAACAAAATGGAAGAGAGGGAGTGGGTTAGATCCCTGTGCTTGACCACAAAGGAGAGTAAAATGCCTTTACAAGGAGAAAATAGTTGGTGACAGCTGAGGTGAGGGGGAGAATCGGATGACATATCTTATGCCCTATCCTCAGTCAAGATGTATGCTTGTGCAGGTCAAAGCTTCCCATCATTATTCATAGAAGGGTAGAGCCAGAAAGTGCTCTTTCCATTAGTACTGAAGTGCTGTGACAGGTTTCAGTAAAATGCTGCAGTCTGTGGTATGCAGATCAGGCTACACGATCACCATTTTAATCTTAAAATCTAAGTATGCTTAGGCCATGGAGTTCTAGCAGCCTTGACATTGCCATTGACTGTACCACAGTTAAGTATTAGAGACAAAGAGATGACAGTTTCCCCAATGAAACTACATTTGACAGCTCATCTATGCATGTGAAGATGTAGTAAAGAAACGATTCAATCTCTTTCCCAGTGGGCAAATACCATATGCCAAAATCGTTGCTGCAATTAGTATGCTTGTTGTCAATCTCAGCACTAAAGACAAAAATTCAGAAGGAACAGAGAATGAACTGACCTTATCTCCTAGATATGGGGCCTTAAGGGCAGGACTGTGAGCCATATTGTTGGGCAGGGGGTGGAAGCTTGAACTACTACTGCCATGATATGTGGTTTGTGGAGAAACAGAAAAGGTTGCATCAGGTTGCACTAACTATGGAAGCTCCATGGTACTTCCAGTAAAGCCAGGATAAGCTTTCTAGTACAGGCAAGGTTAAACAAAGAGGTAAGTTTTCTACTTTGGTTTTAACCTGGGTTAATAAAATTTTGGGGCTTCCTCCTGAAAAGGCCTAAGCAAACTAACACAGGAATGAGACTGCTCAGGATATTGGAGAGCTCACTCATTGGACTGAAAAATGAAGGAGAAAAAAGTGTTTAAAGCCTTTACACCATTTAGGGACTGAAGTGATATAGCTAGATGTTAAAGCAATATATCAAAGATGCAATAAAGAACTGAAGAGATGTACAGATGGGAGGTGTATGCTGCAGAAGCTAGATATAGATAGGAGGTGCACAGAATGAAGAATATAGGGCTTAAGTATAGGGGACTGAAGTCATGTATGGATGGGAGCATATAGTGGCTGAAGAGAAGTGTACTGGAGCTGGGCCATTTATGGAAGGGAGATATGTAAGAGGTTCTGGGTATGGAGTGCACAGGGCAGGGGTATAGCCACAGGTGGACCAGGGTCCATCCACTTCAGATGAGGCCACTCACCGCAGGGCCTGGATGCAGCGCAAGTTTTGCTACTGTGGCTGCGGGGTCACTAAGCAGCCAGCGGCCACAGCCACGAGTGGAGGAGAAATGCCAGCTTTGGCATCACTGCTTCACTCACGGCCACCGGCTGCTGGCCAGCCTTGAAGCTGCAGTGGTGACGCTTCCACCACAACCAGGTGCCCTCCTTGCGCCACCTCTCCCCTCCCACAGCTCTACTTGCTAAGTAACAAGTAAAACTGGAACTCTGGCACTTCAGCTCCACTTGTTACGTAGCAACTGGAGTATCTCAGGCAGTTTCTGGTTACATGACCGGAAGCTGCTCTTGATCAGGCCCACCCCAGAGACTCAGTGGGCCAGGCAGAAACCATGGGTTGGCTATGCCCCTGGTACAGGGGCTGCAGCAATTGTAGGACTCAGGTATATGGGGGCTGTACTGATGCCAGTAGGGAAGGGAGGTGTATTGTGTTTGCAGTGATGTAGAAAAGGGAGGAGCACTGAGGCTGAAGGAAAGCAGACTGTAGCCATATATATCTGTGAGGCATTCAGGTTCAGTAAACAGATGGGAGGAATAGAGGGGCTGTCGTACACACAGATATCCCTAGAGGGGCACCTAGGGGTGCGAGGCCCAGGGTGAATCGCCCTCCATGGGGCCCCCTCCACCCCCTTCCACAGTGGGGGTGGGGCCGGCTGGCCCCAAGGAGGGGCAGACCCCTGGCTACCCCCCCCCAAGAGGGGACCAGGCGAGCAGGCAAAAGGGCAGTCTGCCACCGCAGCGCTGTCGGTCTGCCCTCCCGCCACGTGCACTCCTCCGGGCTCCCTGCCAGAGCAGCAGGGAGGAGGTGGGGGGGCAGCGATACCGGCTCCCCACTGCCTCCCACTCCCTCCCCGCTGCTCCAGCACAGAGCATGGAGCAGCACGCATGGCGGGGGGGGGGGGGGTTGGCGGACTGGCAGCAGTGCTGCGGCAGTGGACTGGCCTTTTGCCTGCTCACCTGGTCCCCAACATGGGGAGAGTGACGGGGTGGCCATGTGGGGCCCCAAAAAGCACTGGGCCTAGGGTGGCTGCCCCTTCTGCCACCCCCTAAGGATGGCCCTGGTTGTACAGAGCTGATGGGGTTCATATAAGGCTGTAGCAATATGGGTAGGGTAGTGTAGATGGGCTTTAGAGATGTAGTAAAGGGAGGCGTATAGGGATATATAGAAGAGAGGTGTACAGGGACTACACTGAGTGACATAGGGGAGGGAAATGTGCAGGGACTATACAGGCATATCGGACAAGGACAAAGCAGGTTGCAGTCCACAAAAACTTATGCCTGAAGAAATCTGTTAGTCTGTAAGTTGTCACAGGACTCTCGTCGTTTAAGGAATCCTGTAGCACTTGAAGTGTAGCAAATATATTTATTGCATGAGCTTTCGTGCGAAAAAAAATCCCACTTCATCAGGCACTTTGAAGATGGGGGAACTAAGAGAACGGGAGGAAATAAATGCAAGGAAGTGTGCAACATGGGATCAAGTCACATTGTAACAGCAAATAAAAACAGTTGTTAAGATTCAAACACTGGGGAACAGCATACAGAGGAAGATGAGGTCAAAACACCTGTTGTAATTGGATTTTTTTTTCTCAAGTCCCTGTTAAGCCCTGAAGCAATGCAATCACATTTCCAAATAAATTTGATAAGAGGTATAAGGGACACCAAGGGAGACATATACAGGTTATAGCAATGTGCAGATGGGAGATATTGAAGAAACTAGCCTGCAGAACAGAAGACTGAGGATTTGATGGCAACTTTCACCTACTTGAAGGGGTGCTTCAGAGAGGAGGGAGCCAGGCTGTTCTCTGTAGTAACAGAGGACAGAACAAGGAGCAACGGTTTCAAGTTACAGCTGGGGAGGTCAAGGTTGGCTTTTAGGATAAACTTTCTCACTAAGAGGGTGGTGAAGTGTTGGAATGGGTTACCTAGCGAGGTAGTGGCATCTCCATCTTTGGAGCTATTTAAGGCCCAGCTGGACAAAACCCTGGCTGGGATGATTTAGTGGAAGTGGTCCTGCTTTTAGCAGGGGGGTTTGACTAGATGACCTCATCAAGTCCCTTCCAACGGTATGATTCTGTGGTACATAGGGGCTCGGCAGATGGTTAGACAAGAACAAGCTCCTGAGGTCCCTTCCAATCTACTATGTAGGTGAAGTGGGAAAGGGGCTGTAGTGTTGTAAGAGAGGAATGTGTACAGGGGCTGCAGGGCTGTACAGATAGGATGTGCATGGGCCAATAGGGATGTATAGGAGAGAACTGCAGCTACATGTAGACACAGGTGGGGCCTAGGCTGGGACTGCGGGGAATGGGGATGCTGGACAGGGACGGCTAGGGAGGAGGGAGAGGCTGCAGGGCTGCACTTGGGCCAATAGGAAGATGCAGACATTTGTAGCCAGGAGGGCGCCAGGTCGGGACTGCAGGGAAAGGGGCTGTGCGCGAGGCCGGAGAGGCTGCAGGGCTGGGAAGCGCACAGCAGGCGCCGATGGGGGGCAGGCGAGGCGGTGCAAGGCCTTTCCCTTTCAGGCTCCGCGCGCGCATCCCCCTGCAGCGCTGCACGAGCCAGGCGAGCGCCGCACACACCTGACCCCGCCCCTTTCTCCTGGCCGTCCAATCAGATCGCTGCTCGAACGAACCCGACGCTCGTGCTCTATTTCCGCCGCGCGCGCGGGGCGCCGAGCCCCTTCGGCAGTTTCCGGAAGCCGAGCGAAGCCAGCCGAACCCTTCCGGCCATTCCCGAAGGGGCCGGCGCTCGTGCGCGGCAGGAAGACAGAGCACCCCCGCCACGAAGCTAGAGCGTCGCCGGGGCCGGGCCATGCGGCTGCTGGAGCCGACTCTCCGCGCGGCGCGAGGGCTGCGCCTGGCCCAGCCCTACGCCACGTGCTGCTGCTGCCGCCGCTGGGGGGGGCGCGCCCCGCTGCAGCCCCGGCGCCCTCTGAGCTCCCGGCCCGGGCTGGAGGCGCTGTTCGCCACTCCCGGCCTGCGCCGCTACCTGGAGGAGCGGGCGGGCGGCGGGACCAGGTCGCAGCTGGCAGCGCGGATCCAGCGGCTGTGGGCAAAGGAGCAGGAGCTGCGGGAGGCGCAGGAGCTGGCGCGCGCGGGTGAGAGAGCGACAGACGCCCCCGCCTGCGCTCACGGCGGCCTCGCGCGCTTGGCTCCGCCCCCCGTTCTAGCCCCGCCCACCGGCCATGCGGCGGCGGCGCCTGCGCCGTGGGCGCCGCGCTGATGCTGTCGAACTCGGGGCTGGTGTGCACGGGGTTGGGCGTTAAATCCGGAGTAACACCGGTGTGAAGTACGACTTGGCGCGTTGGGTGTCGCGTGACTCGCCTATTCAGATGCAGGCGCGCTTAGCCCAAAAGAAGAGGGTGCACACACAGGGTTAGGCAGCCCTTGTTCAGCTTGAAATTTACAGGGGGAAAAAAAAAGTGTGGCACTTTAAGACTAACCGATGTATTTTTCTCATGAGCTTTCGTGGGAGAAAAATCCCACTTCGTCAGAGGCTTCGAAGATGGGCAAATTTACAGAATGGAATGAAAATAAATGCAAAGGTGTGTAAAACAGGATCAGGTCATACAGTAACAGTAAATCAGCAGTTGTTAGGTTCAAACCATGGGGAGCCTGAAGTCAAGTTACCTTTTGTAATGGGAAAAGAACCCATAATCTCAGGCTCCCCATGGTTTGAACCTAACAACTGCTCTGATTTGCTGTTACTGTATGACCTGATCCTATGTTTTACACCCCCTTGCATTTAGTTTCATTCCTTTCTGTAAGTTCACCCATCTTCCAGGCATCTGACAACGTGGGATTTTCTCCCACAAAAGCTCATGTGAAAAATAAATCTGTTAGTCTTAAAAGTGCCACACAACTCTTTTTTTTTTTTTTTTTTTTTTTTTTGCTGGACTAGACTAACACAGTTATCCCTTTGGAAATTGAAATTTACATCTTGCCTTCTTTTGGAATTATCTCCCTGCTGTGGGTGAGACCTGGTCCACCCTCAGGAAATAAATTGACCTAACATACTTAGCTGAGGCACCTTGCCGCCATGGAATGGGAGTTGTGAAAATGACATGCCTGCCAGGCTACTAGCAGGGCTTCTCATCTCTGTACCACCAGGGTTCAGCCACATGAGGCTTCAGGGTCAGGCCACCTGGGGTTTCCAACAAGCTCCCGGTTGGTTTTCTTGTCAGTTTCAGGGCTTCAGCAGCAAACTAATAATCTAAAGGAGTGTGTGGCTGTTTCCCAACTAGTGTGTCTTGGCACACAGGTGTTCCATCAGGCAGAGCCTGTAATGTGGCGTTTTGCCACCCCAGGCACCCCTTCCCATTAGTGGTGCTCAGAGTCAGTACTGCAAAGCCACCCCTTTAATAGCGCAGCTCTATTTAGCTGCTTCAGGCCACCCGGAGCTGTGCCCCGTCAGCCCTGCCATAGTTACGGCCCTGCCATTAGGTCTGAGCAAGTGTGCCACAAAATTGTTTTGAAAAACTACTCAAAGAGCTCTGGATTGGCCCAAGAATATTCAGTAGTACATTTGGAAACTATATGGTGGTGTGCCTCAGATTAATTAAGGGTAGCAAGGTGTGCCACGGCACAGAAAATGTTGGGAACCGCTGGGCTACACTGACACTGCGTTGCCCTCTTTATGCCAACATAAGCCTCATGGCCAAACTTATGAAACTCAAGAGCCATGCAAGTCTATCATTAAACCTTTGAGAGCCGCCCTGAGGCATATAACCACATGCTTTTACCTCATCCAAAATTACTAAGCTTAAAATTCATTAAAAAAAATTAAGGAGTCATGTGGCACTTAAAGACTAACATTTATTTTTTGCATGAGCTTTTGTGGGAGAAAATCCCACTTCGTCAGATGCTTCAAAAATGGGCAAACTTACAGAATGGAATGAAAATAAATTCAAGAGGGTGTAAAACATCGTATCAGGTCATACAGTAACAGGAAATCAGAGCAGTTGTTACGTTCAAACCCTGGAAAGCCTGAAGTCAAATTACCTTTTGTAATGGGAAAGAACCCATAGTCTCCATTCAATCCTGCTTTTATGGAATTTAATTTGCATATTAATTCAAGTTCAGCTGTTTCTTTTTGAAGTCTTGATGTCCCAGTCACATCTCTGACGACGGTTTTTAACAATTAGTCTTTAAGTGCCACACGACTCCTTGGTTTTTTGGCTGGACTAGACTAACACGGCTATCCCTTTGGAAATTAAAATTCATTGCACACTTTAATTTTTATTGTAAAAACAGGGCAAATATTGATCCTACTAATATCAGATTCTAATAATTATTTAAGGTTACGATGAAAACTAGGACTATGCAGTGAAAACAGCCATCTCTGGATGTAGAACACTGCAGGCTAGTGACAAGTTTTTTAAAATCTGGACAGTAACTTGCCAATGCAGTAAGTAAAAGCTCTCTCAGGTGCTGATCCCTAAGTACTGCATAGTGTTTCGATTTAACAAATTTCATTGTGGAATACAATGCTTCACAGCAGTAAGTTGTGCCAAAAATTGAAAGTAATCTATGTTCAGTTTTAAACTCTTTTCCTCTGTATTTTTGCTTATTATTATTCCACATCATGTTTAGGAGTTGTAAAACACGATTTTATTTTTACAAGGAGTAAACTGTTTCAGGGCCTATGAGAAAATCTAAGAATGCCCTGGCTTCCCTGGCCATGCCACCCCTCCCCGCCCCATCTCTGACCATGTTGCTGCTTCCCTGCCATCTCTTACCATGCCGCTTCTCTGCTGTCCCCAACCATGTCGCACTTCTTCCCCCAGTCCCTGACCCTGCTGCTGCTTCCCTGCCGGCTCTGACCATGCCACATTCCTATCCTCCCCCCGCCCCGTCTGACCATGCCATGCTTCTCGGCTGGCCCAGAGCATGCTGCTGCTTCCCTGCCTGCCACAACCATACCGGACTTCCCTGCAATCCCTCCCCCCAGTCTGACCATGCCACGCTTCTCTGCTGGCTCTGACCAAGTTGTGCTTTCCCTACATCTCCAACCATGCTGCCGCGTCCCTCCAGTCTCTGACCATGCTGCCACTTCCCTGCCAGTGCCAACCATGCTGCCACTTCTCTGCTGTCCCTGACCATGCCACGCTTCTCCCCCTGTCTCCGACTGTTCCACCCCTCCCTGCTGTGCTCTTCCACGAGCCGCACTTTTTCTTTAAAGATCTGCATGTGGTTCATGAGCTGCAGTTTGGCCGCACCTGGTTTATTATGTTAGCGTATCAGAGGAGTTACATCAGTAGAAGGAGCATTTGAATGCTTGTACCCAGGGGCATTGCTGGCTGGGGGAGGGACCTGGGGCATGGGCCCAGGCCCCGCCCCTGGCCCACAGGCCCTGCCCCTGGCCAGGGACAGGGACAGGCGCCGCCGCAGGCAGCCAGGCCCTGCATCCCCGGCGGTGGCCAGGGCCGCCACAGCTGTGGGCAGCCAGGCCCCGGATCCCAGGCCAGGGATGCAGCCGCAGGCGGCCAGGCCCCACATCCCCAGTAGGGGACGCGGCCACGGGCGGCCAGGCCCTGGATCCCTGGCTGGGGACGGGGCCACCACGGCCACTGGCGGCTGGGCCCTGCATTGGGCTGGAGATCTGGGGCACTGGTGCTGGGGTTCGCAGCACGTGCCCCGGCGTGCCCAGCGCCAGCAACGCCCCTGCTTGTACCTCCACTGTTTTGTCCGTGAAAGCTGACTTTTGTCAATAAAACTTTTCAGTGTAAACCACCTTGAGTGTTAAATAAGCTTGTCGTGAGCACTGCAGCTCTTCCAAGCTAATCCCCAGTCTAGATGCATATAAATGGACGAGTGCTTCTGTTGACCTGGCTACTGTTGACTGGGAAAGAGGTGTTCCTGCAGCAACTGAAAAGCCCATTCCATTGTCATAGGCCCAGGGTGTCAAACTTATTTGCTGTGGCGCGCCTGATTTGACTGAAAGGTACTTCAAAGTTGGCTATATATACCATAAATCAAAATCCTACAGCATTCCCATGGCATTGTGGAGTGAGTGCTGTGTATGCAAAACTGCTCTGCAATACTTCTCTCTCTTTTAGGGAGCAAGTGTGGTCTCATGGAGTGTAGTCTTGCATACCTAGAGCTCCTTGATATTGCAAGACCTGAAATTCTTGCAGCATTGCAGAGCACTTGGTATGTGAGATCTCTCTCTCTTTCAGGGGGAGAATGTGGTCCCATGAAGTGCAGCCATGGGATGGTCCACGGGCTGCACTTTCAACACTCCTGCTGTGTCTATACATAGCTGTTGCACCATTAACAGTCCAATTTAGGCTAGGATTTAAATTTCCTTGGGAATCTCAGCCATAGACCCTACAATTGTGTTTATTAAGTGAGAATCACAGCTTTCATTTTTGCAAAAAAGTTTCCAGCCTTCAGAGATGCAGAGAAACACTGGAAAATGTGACCCTTGAAGGCTCTGTAATCAGAAGGCAAATAATAAGAACCCATAATTCTTTACTTTAAAAACACCTCATGTTTTTGAGGGGTGTGATTCATAACTTTGGGATGTTTTCATGGTGACAGTATTAACTTGTATGTTAAAATGTACTAACCAATGCATTCCTAAAACACCTCTCTTATCCTAGTGTTAGCAGGTCCAAAATTAATATTTTTGAACTTGGTTTATTTCTTCCAGTCTATAAAAGATTATAACTCTTGATTTGCAAACAGATGGTAGGCTAAAATTTGTTTATGTGGAGTCATTAAATAATTATAAATACAAATGTTTTAGAAGAAATAATTCAATCACCTCTACCTGGAAATCACTGACTTGTTAATCATCGGCTATGGTCTGTGCATTACGGACTGTAATGGCCTAATTGTGGTGGAATAGCTATACCAGCAGAACTAGATAGTGTAGACACAATCTACAGTGATCAAATGGGTTTTTCAGTTGCTGCAAGAGCACCTCCTTCCCAATCAGCAATAACTAGGTCAGCAGAAGTATTCCATCAATCAATACACATCTAGACTGTGAATTAGCTTAGCATAACTATAGTGCTCAAGTGTGCAGATTTTTCACAGCCCTGAGCTCTAACTAGGTTAGTGGTAAGTTTAAGTGTAGATCAGGCCCTAGATTCCCCTCCCCCCCGATTGTTTTGCTTGTGTTTGTTATCTCACTGCAAAGAAGGTACTCATCTTTTTGGCAGTGAAGATATAGTCTTAGACCTTATTGTCACTAGGAAAAGGGTGTATTTTAACATGTCAAAAGCTTAATGTGGACAAATAGTTGTATTTTTAACATAGTAGGTGATTGAGGTAAATGCTTTGCAGCATCTGACGAAGTGGGATTTTCTCCCACGAAAGCTCATGCGAAAAATAAATCTGTTAGTCTTTAAGAGCCACACGACTCCTTGGTGGGTTTTTTTTGTTTGTTTGTTTGTTTGTTTTTTGTTCATCTTTCCTGTGTCACCCTATGCTTGTTGTGTCAAAAGGTGACTTCGTATATAAACTTCAAAGCCAACAGAAGTAGCACAGCAGTGAAAGACTCAGCAAAGAATGGCAGTGGAGCCCAAGCAATGCAGTGTAGATGAGAGAGCAGACTCATTGAAAGAGCTAGATCTAGTCCTAGATCTACTAACTGAATAGGGGAGAAAAGGAGTGGGTGTTGGGGTGTGCATGTGCACACGTGCTTAATCCATGCGGATACTGTTTCCTTATCCCTCAGTGAATTCAAGCAGCAGACCATTGAGGATACATCTACAGAGGAGTAGTTGTAGTCCAGACAGGCATGCCCACACTAGCTTTAATCTATTTCACTTGGATAACAACAGTAATGAAGATGTGGCATCATGGACTTTAGGGCAGGTTGGCCACCTGAGTGCAGCCTCGCCAAAGATCATGGGTACATACTTCAGTGGCCTGCACAGAAGTCCTTGCTGCTGGGTTGTCACTACTATTGTTAACTGTGCTAGCTGAATAAAAGGTAGTGTGGCTATGTCTTCCTGTATTACAATCACCCTTTCATTTTCTGTTCAGACATGCACAGAGCACCTTCTACTTTCTGTAAGGTCATAATGCTCTTTTAAGAGGTTGCTTTGAGTGTAGTAATATTGTTATATGGAATTGCATATGGTAGCCTCAGGCTAGGTAACAAAGGTTTATGGACCTAGCTGTTTTGTTCAGGGGTGTGGAAAAAATCCAGATTCTTGCCCAGCCAAGCAGTACCAGCAAAACCCCTGTATAGACATAGTTATGCCAGCAAAAGTGCCTTTTGTCATTTGGGAGGCAGTTTAAGTTTACCACCAAAAGATCTCCTTATATATATATATACACATATACATTGGTGGCTTTAATATTAACATGGCTGTGTAAGCAAAGCCTTGCTAGTGTAGACTAGTCCTAAAATAAATTTAGGTACTAACGATGGTGGTATGTAAAATCAAGCATGGTCAGGAATGTATTACTGTGAAAAACCATTCCAGTGAAATTTTTAATGATAAATGCACAATAGCTTTTAACTTCCAACATGGAATGTAATTTTTTTCAGCTATTACACATCCAAAGTATTTGCTTTTACATTGAAAAGAAGCTGTAGTTTAGACTGCATGCTTTGAAAACATTTTTATGCAGGTGACTGGTAAAGGAAGGCCTTCAGTTTCTGGATTATCATTCAGAATCCAGTCTGGGTCACTAGCAACCAAGACTTGCTGCAGTGTGATGAATTTGGCCTGTGTGTTAGACCAGTGGTTCCCAACCTTTACCTTTATGTTGACCACTACATTGTCATTGAAAGCTTTTGTGGACCACCATGTAAACAAACTGTTTTAAACATTTTTAACATAGCCTATGGCTGACAGGAGTTAAACTTGTATATCAAGGGGATTAAAAACACAGTTGTTTTTAATAATTTATTATGCTCATTCACAAACATATTGCACTCATCACAGTACATTGACCTGCAGTAATTCTCCCCCCCCCCACCTGCAGTACCGTCATGGACCACCAGTGGTCCACAAACCATAGGTTGGAAACCACTACGTTAGACAAGTATAGTATTTCTGTTTCAGTTTCAAGTGGCCTGGGGTAAGTGTCACAAAAACTACCACCACCTTGGCATCATTCATGATAATTGCTGAAGAAAAATCAAGGATTAAATGGCAAATATAAAAGTCCCCTTTCACTGCAAGAAGTGGTCACTCCATGCTGTTTGGAAGTTTGTCCAAGCTTGATTAACTTATTTTAAGAACAGTTTTATAATATTCAGGAAATGTCATCTGCAGTAATGGGATTTAGGGGCAGTAGTAGGAATGTTATGTGCTACAGCCAAACCCCAAGATAAATAATTTTAAGATTAACTTAGTTTTCACATTACTTTATAGATGATGAGATATTGAGTAGGGTCGGTCTCCCCATATCTCATCTAGAAGACAAACCCAGAAAATACTATTAAAAGTTGAAGAATATGGTATGTAATAGAGCTGAATAATTATTTTTAATGACATGCTTTTTCATACAGCTATTGTGGGAGGAAGATTATTGAGATTGTGTAAATCATAGCTATAGAGGATTAACATATTCCAATATTGCAGATGAGGATGAAGATTTGCAGAAGCTTGCAGAAGAGGAAGTAGTTTCCTGTCAGGAAGCGATAACTGAATTGCAGCGGCAGGTAAAGTCTTTTGTAAAGTAATGTCATACATCTGTCTACTAGCCAACATTAAATGAGCAAGAGCCAAATTCAGTCCTCATTTATAACCGTAAAACAGGCCTAGACAGATATGCTGGACACCTAGGCTATGTCTACATCTGCCTTTTTAGTTTGGATTTACTAGTCTGGACTAAAAAAGTCCGAGGTTACTCCGAACTAGCCTCAGGGTAGTTTGGACTAACTGTGGCTTTTTAGTTTGAACTTGCCGCACATCCTAGTTTGAACTAATTTTTTAATTCCAAAGTAAGCACAGCTAGTTCAAACTAATGGCTTAGTTCAAACTTTTTTTTTTTGTTAAAACTAAGCTTTAGTCCGTGTCTACATTGCACTGGTTCGAACTGAAAGTTAAAGTTTGAACTAAGTGCTTAGTGTGGACTAAGTAGTTAAACTTATTAGTTCGCACTAAGCTTTGCTTAGTTCAAAGTAAGAAATTTCTTAGTTTGAACTAGGCAACGCCTAGTGTAGACACAGACTAGCCAATTTTGTAGTCCTAGGGGCCAACCCAAAAACTGGTACCCCTAGGTATCTGGAAGAAAAGAGGTAGGGGTGTGTGTGTGTGTGTGTGTGTGTGTGTGTGCGCGTGCGCGCGCGCGCACACCCACGTCTGCATCTGCGTCTGCCTAAAGACCAACATTTTCAGTGGCGAACATGGTATGCAAAAGACCCCCTGGAACTGGAAAAAAAATGTGCAGATTTGCTTTGGGTGGCGCTGGATCGGAGGGAGACAGCAGCTCTGGAAACGTCAGCACTGCCAGCTCTCTTATTGGGCACCAGGAGGCATTTACCTTCCTGTGGCTGCTCAGTGCGAGTGGCAAAAGGCCTAGGCACCATGGCGGCCTGGCACCAAGATTTGTTGAGGTCTGCCATACAACTTCATTGAAATTATTTTTTTTCATTTTTTATAGTATATAGAATTAAACATCATCCCATGTTTAAGCAAAGTGAAGAACTGCAAAACTGACATAATATAAAATCATTGAAATGCAGGCCTGGGAGGGACCTTAAGAGCTAGTCTAATTCAACCGCCCATGGACCTAGACCATTTTTTAAAGGAATCCTAAGTAACTATAAATGCTAATAAGATTTCCTTCTTTCTCTGGCTGCAAGATAAACAGAAAAGTAGTTTTAGTGCATATTTATATGCCCAGGGCCATTATCAACTGAGAATGCCAAATATTCATAGGATCACTATGAGAATAGGCTATTTCTTACAAAAGATATATTAAAACTATATAACTAATTCCCACTTTTAGTTTGTGTAGGCATTTGCATACTAATAACTTTAATAAAAACCATGCCCTCTAGTATGTGTCCAATAACAAACTCAAAAGTGACTTTTTTCTAAATAGGATCTGTTAAAGAAAAGTGATCAGTTTTGCCACGTTTAGCCTGCACCAAAATGACAGTGGGTTTACATGTTTGGTGGTTTGCTTTTTTGTTTTGGTTTGGTTTTTTAACATACAAAAATGCATATATTTACAGAAGAATAAATGGGACAAAAATATATAATAAAACTTTAAGCAAGCAGTAACGGATGGAAAATGTTACAGGGAAGTGTTTTGAAGCCTGACCTTGGACCAGCATGTAAAATTGTTTTATAAAGCCTATTGATGTTGTATCAAGTTTTAATATCGGCACATATTTAATTTCTGTGATTCGTTACAAATTCACTTCTTCCCTAATAAAAACAAACCAAAATGAAACAAAACAAAAATCCTTAACAACTCCATAATACTTATGAACATTTTCAGTCATAGAGCTACTTAACTGATAAGCTACTATTGAGTTGAAAGATGACCACAGTTTAAAAAGACTTTGTTTCCAGTTATTTGTCAGTTATTTCCATAGTTAGTAGGAGAGGCCTCCTCTGACTAATGTACATGTACACGAGGTTTTGTTGGCCTTCTTGAAGGGAGCCTTCCACCATCGGAAACAAGCACAAATTGGTACGAGGTTCTCTTAACACCTGTAAGAGTCTAGTTAGTCTTAGGGGAAGAAATGTATTTGCAAAAAGGGCATTAGTCAGGAAGTCAGGAGATTTAAGTTATATTAGGGCTTCCATTGATTAGTTGTTGACTTCGGGCAGGTTATTTCACCTGCCCGTGCCTCAGTTTTCTACTTCTAAAATAAGAATAATGGTATTTACTTTCATTGAAGTCTACAGATAAGTGCTAGTAGGTAGTGTATATGAATGAATTAATTGGACTTCTCAGGAAAATTATATTATAGAAAAACTAGGCTGATCTTGAGTATTGGGAGGGGGAGAGAGCATTAAGAAAGTTACCTAGTTGGAGAATGTCAAGGAGCTATTGTACTAGAGTAAAAATAAAATGATTGCTGGGGCTTGTGTGATGTTTTTATACCATCTAAACATGCATGAAATGTTTCAAGCATGCATTGTGGTGTCAAAAGAAGAAACAGTTAGGTAAAAAGATGTGTAATTGTTATATTTACAGATAGTATTGCATTTAATTCCTTCAGAAGAAACGGACAACAATGATTTGGTCATGGAAGTAACTGCTGGAGTTGGTGGACAGGAAGCCATGCTGTTCACAGCTGAAATATTTTGTATGTATCAACAATATGCTGCATATAAAAACTGGAGATTTGAAATACTGGAATATTTTCCCAGTGAAATAGGTTAGTAATTAATGCTCTAATAACTTGAATTGAAAAACTATATAGTTAACATTTTACCTGCATGAGGGTTTGTTGCCTCCCTACCAGCACTTCGCTTTCATGTTTAAGTAAATAGATTCAGTGGAGCTGTTTTAATTTATAAACAAGATTTTATTCAGTTTTAACTGTGAAAATGAAAGGCACTTCTAGTGTCGCACAAACACTTGAAATCTATGGGTTCACACAATGTAGCTTAAGAAAAATCAGTATGAATTAAATGTTTGGAGGAAAGATGTCTGCATGCTGGTACAGGTATATATTGTCCATTATATTTTTTTATTGATTTGTACATGGTCTGTTTAGCTATTTAATATTGTTGTTTTGGTACAGAGTGGGGGTGCTGTTTAATTAAAGTTATGTTTGGTGACTAAACTGAAATATCTTGAATTTGTTTGCTGCCAAATCTTTTTTCATTCATTTTATATTTTATTTAAATAAATGTATACAATAAAACTTTACTGTTCTGGATGAAAAATGTATATACTCACTGTCACAGGTACTCAATTGTAAATTCACCTCAGAAGTAAGTTTTGAGGTTGATCTATTACATAAATCTCACAATCTGCATTTAGGGAAGGGCTCTGCACACCATGTATTTCTTGTATTAAAGGTTTAACAGTGTTCAAGACCTTGCCCTGGCATTCTTCAGTGAAATAAATATTACCTTTTGGGAATTACAGGGCCATATCTTCATGGGCAAACCTGACTTTTACCATGTATTGGTTGTGGCATGCATTTGTACTTCTGAAAATGTAGGTCTGGTTCCTTTATTAACTTCATTTGTATGTCCTGTTGGTAAGATTAGCTGGGCATCTTCTGACTGTCATAAAATAATGCCAGTGACTCCATCTTAATAAAGATAGGAATTATTCATTTGTATCTTGTATTTGTATAAATTGATACATGACAACAAATCACTTAAGCTATATGGTCTTTTTAATTCTGCATTCAGGTAACAAAGTGATTCATTTACAGATTCATACCAAATCTTATTTTACTGGCAAATATGGGGGGAAAAAAAAGTAGGTCACATGGCTTTATAAAGGAGCAGGAAATTGTAAGGTTTATATACAGGCTTTTTTTTGGCGGGGGGCGGGGGGGAAGGGGTGCCTGCAGACTGACAGTGTAATCCAAACTTATTTCTTTGTGTGAGTAAATGTTAATAGAATATTAACAGTCTGAAGAAAACATCAATATTTGCACAACTTTTAATTAGAAGGTTTAGGCACCAGTCCCAGAGTCTGGAAGGGCTTGCGGAATGTATTTTTGGTGGCCATATGGCATAGTCAAATTCTGCATTGCTTTGGCTTTTATTTTAAAAAACTGTTTAGCTCTTGAAGGGAGAACCTAATATGTATATTGATGCAGAAATAGCTTTTAATGATCTGAACCTTCCCTCACCTATTAATTTTATTAGGTTTAATTCCAAATTCCAGTTTAATGATTTACCAACCTTAACTATTTCATTGCTCATAACTTCAGTGACTGGAAGGAGGAAGTTGGGAATTGAGCATTTTTCTTCCCTCTTACCAGGAAAGGAGATGCAGAGAAAGAAGAAAGGAAAATAAATAAAATAAAAAAAAATAGAGAGGAGGGAGAGAATAAAAGAGGATGGGAAAGGGACACAAAGAACAGAAATAGTTGAGTAAACTCTTCCACTGAATGATGCTGAAGATAAGATACTAACAAAAAATAAATAAATACATTATTGTACGGAGACCATATTCCACTCTTAATCTTTGTAAAACAAGCAAGGAGTGGCACTTTTAAGGACTAACAAATTTATTTATCACATGAGCTTTTGTGGGTTTAATTCCACTTCATCAGATGAATGAAATGGAAACTATAGTCTGTAGATGAATAAACCCACAAAAGCTCATGTGATAAACAAATTTGTTAGTCTTTCTTTAAAAGTGCCACAGTGCAAGGTTCTGAAATCATGCAGGAAAACTCAGATCTATCTTGCAAGTTATAAAAATAAATTTGTAATGGAATATACTATGGATTTGTTTGTGGTTTGGTCAGTTAGTAGTTGGCTTCTAATGACAAAGAATAAAAGTTTGTAAATGTTCTGTAGCATGGAATATCATTCACTACTTGTATAGCACCAAACAGAATGGAGCCCTGACTTAGTTAAAGCATGTTGGTGTTATTGTAATATAATCATTCTCTGAAGTAGAGTAAATCAAAGTAAGATGACAGTAGGTTAGTAAATTTTGAACATTTTAGGGATTCATTTACAGGAGGTGTTCTAGAAATAGACTACAGTTTAAAATGTTAAGTGGTTTGTTTCATTTCAGTGTTCTTAGGTTTTGTGAAATAATTAGATTTACTGTGATTTGTTTCTTGCTGCTGTGATTGGAGGATGAGCACTGTTATCAGTGGAATAACAGGAAGATGTATTTGAATGAATTATGAACACTTTGGCTTCACTGGTTGTAAAACTGAGAGGTCACTTCAGGCATCTTTTTATGATTTGTGTTGCTTTAAATGAAAGAATGGGGACAATGCAGTTTTTTGACATTTAGTTTACTTTTTCATGGGTGACTTAATTTCATTTAGTAGACATGTGAAGTGTTCCATGGCCCTAAAGCTGGTGCATTTATTTCACCATAGGAAAAAAAAAAACTGTTTGGAATAAATATCTGGGAGCTAGAGTGGCTGATTTAATAATTATTGATCCATCACTTTTTGTTGTTGTTGTTATTTTTATGCTTCTCCATTGACTTCTTACTGTTGAATTACCTTGTCTGATTCTCTAACTGAGCAACTGTTCAGTAAGCTGCTGGTTTTACAACATGGAAAATATAGGTGGCTACTGTGTAAGGAAACATGCTAACACCGGACATCATTCTTGGTTTGTTGCTCAGATTTTTATATTCCTTTGAGCACCTGGCATTTGAGGATTTCAAAGGGCTTTTAGAAAGAATTGAGTCTTACAACTGTTGCCAATCAAGGATTTTGTTAATTTTTTTACAAATTGTTTTTGGTGGTGGTATGTTTCATTTTGATTCTGTCTCTATGCCCTTCCACACACTCCTTTTCCAAATACAGACTGTTCCTCTCTTGCAAGTCACATGTAACTTCATAACCCTGCTTTGTTAATTAAGTTCTGCTGTAGCAATATATGTTGATGATGCAGATGTTGATACTGGTAGCTACATTTAAATGCAGTTTGAATAGTTGGGAGTTTATTTACCTAAGTGTGTTCTTACTAAAAGAAGTAAATTAAATGCACTAAAATGTGCATAAATATAGGGGAAATTGAACATGGGAAAGTATTACGTTGATGGGGCCATATTAGAAGTTCATTCCAATGTTCCCTCTAAGCTGATGGTGCAGTTGAGCAAGTTATGTATGCACTGGGGGGGGAGTGGGGGGAGGGCACGGTGGGCAGCAGTGAAGGGGACTGGTGGGTTGGAGAACTGGGGGGGAACCTGCTCGGCTGCATCCATAACTTGCTCAGCTGCATCATCAGCTTAGAGGAAACATTGCACAGGACTCCTTGTTTGTTTTACTGAAATACAGTAACATGGATAACCCTCTGAATCTTAATCTTTGTGTAAACTTCCCATTGACATCAATGAGAGTTCCATGAATGGAGGAAAGTATTAGTTACAAATGTATATTTTGGTCCATAGACATAATTTAAAATGGCATTTGGGCTCATTTACCAAATGAATTTGACAAACCCCCTTTTAACAACCAGCCTGCAGGAAATTTTTGCCTTTGGAGTTTTCTTGCATCTTTATGTATAAACCAGACTGAAAATAGTTATTAAAGTATTTTTTCTTGTTAACCGCTTATTTAAAAAGAAAAAGAAAACTGGATGACAATTGCTATGGAAATTTCCTAACAGAATACTCAGCCAAAATGAAACACTACTTTCCCCCTTACTGTGTAATGAGTAATTGATTTTCTGCATCACCAAATGAGACAACATGTTTAGAAAGTAGGAGTATTACAGAATGTTGAGGAATCAAAGAGATGTTTGCTGGTGAAGGGTTACTTTATAGTTAAGTAAAGTCTGATTGAGTCTACACATAGATAAGCCACTTGATAAATTATTCCTAACTTTTTTCCAAGAACAAGTGTCAGTATCATCTAAATATAATGTTTTAAATTGTAATGGGATAGTTATATTAAAACTGTTTTTCTTTAAGGTGGTTTGAGACATGCAGCTGCCAGCATAGTAGGTCTTGAAGCATACAAGCATATGAAGTTTGAAGGTGGAGTACATCGTGTTCAGCGGGTGCCAAAGACAGAAAAACAAAACCGTATTCACACCAGTACAATGACTATTGCAATATTACCCCAACCCAAAGAGGTAAGATGTATTTAAGTATAACTGATCGCCCATGAACAACCCTCATTACTTGTCATCTTGAAGGCACATAAGATCTTTACATTTTTCTTCTTTTGACTTCTCCCTGATTTTCATGGGGTTATTCTAGAACCCCAAGTCATGTTGTATCTAATAACATATTTATGTCCAGAGAGGCTAAGGGAGCAGGGGCACACACAAAAGTGTGTGTTTGTGATTTCTTCACAATCCTGCCACACACAAATTTCCCACCAACAAACTGTTGAGAGTTCAATGGGATTTTCTCTTACAAAGCTTAAGAATTACTTCATATGACATATATCTCTTTAATGACTGTATCTTATTTACACTAAATGTTTGCTAAACATTAAAAATGCTCCATTCAAAAATAGTGTTTTAGAACCAAAGTCTACAATTCAATAAGACTGCTTCAGAATACATTAAGTGGGAAGGGAAAATGTCATAGGAATTCCTCATCCAAATATTGGCTCTTCCTAGCTAGACTTCAGCAGAGACAAGTTGAAGATGACCTAGCATCCCTGACACAGTGCCAGAAAAACTGACCTATGTAGAAAAATTAGCCTAGTAGAAGCTAGAGATTTCATTTACCTATATATTCTTTACATATTCCATATTTTCCGCTTTCTAGAATGCTTTCCTGAGAATTTTATTCTCATCTAGCATTTGCTGACCTAGCATCTTTCAACTAGTTGAGGATTAAAACGATTTGTGCCTCACAGCAGATCTTTGCCTCCCAAATATCTTTGATCTTTGCCTCGCAGGAGCTTGCACTGTAGTTTGATCATGATGATTGTGTTGTGCTTACAGTAACTGACTATTTCATTGCTCTCCTCATCAACTTGAAATGGTTTTGATCTCCTACTGAAATATACAGTTTAAAAAAATCCAAATGTGAATAGTAGTAATAACAACTATTTGCATAGAAAGAAAAAAACAGAGATGGGGGGATTTTTTATTTATTCTGTCTTCCCTATCACAGATCAATCTGACAATTCATCCTAAAGATTTACAAATTGAAACTAAGCGATCAAGTGGAGCTGGAGGCCAGCATGTAAATACCACTGACAGTGCTGTACGGATAGTCCATATTCCAACAGGTACCTACATGTTACACTTAATTCAGGATTTACAATGTAAAGTTATTGTCTTGATTAAAATGCAGATAATCTTATCAGTTTTAAAGGTCAAAAGACTAAATAATTCTACCTATTTTCTCCTCCTACTTCTTCAATCTGTTAGAATAATTTTCAGTACTGGGAGACAAAATAATGTAACTTTTAATACTCTAAAATCTTTATGGGACAATGGCTTTGGAAAGGCTTCATGAAATAGCCATTAATTTCTGCAAATTATATAAAATTACATCTAAATTTAGATCTCAGTGGACATTTTTCCACATCACAAAACCCCTGTACCTTAAACTGACAGTTTCTGCTTCATGGGTCCAGTACTAAATTACTGGAGTGTTGTAAATGAAGATTGAGGTGCATTGAGAGAGGTGTCTGTTATGGAGAAGTAGCCTACAATCTTCTTGATTACAGTTTTTCACTTTTCATATTTGTTAAATATCATAGGTAAAGAGAGTTAGTGCTTAAAAAGCAAGTCATACTATTAGGACAATGATATGCTTGAGAGTAGAAAGATTTGACAATGGAAGTGCTCTGTACTTGGAATTTTCTCTCTGAGTTAGGAATGGTAATTTATCATACAAAGTCATTTCTGTTGCTTTTGATACAACTCTAGCCTTTTCTGAAATCTTGAAAACATTAGAGCAGAGTTTATAAATGTTTCCATAGTTAATCCAAAAAAAAAAAAGTCTTGTCTACGACTTCCTTCCTCATTCACAATTTTGAAGACCAAGTCCTCTTACATTCCAGTTCATCAAAACCACCTCCCTTTTTATTAACAGTAAGATCCTGCAGCAGTTACCTATCTGGAAGATTTGTATTTTTAGTTTTGTAATGCAATATAGCAGCTCAAAAAGGATGAGAGTCAGTAGCAGACAGATCTTGAGGATCCAGCTTGAGACCCTCCGAACAGTTGTTTGGTAGTTTTTCCCTTTAAATAATGACTTAGTCATACCTCAGCATCTGGAGAAGAGCGTATCTCCTTTTCTACTTAGCATTATGGCTCTTAGAAACACTGCCTGCTTCATTCTTCATGTTAGCACAGTACTTGCTGCAAAGGGGCCCTGATCCTAACTGAGGAGTACTGGTGCTACCTTAAAACAGATAACTGCAACTTCTTCACTTTTCTCCTTGATCCCATTGTCATCTATGGACTTTCATCTAGCTTCTGGTTTCTTCGTTACAGCATACAGGCATGCTCTCATATAGATATGCTTTTTCCTAATAGCATACAGGTGTGTATCATCATACTCAAAAGAAAAAAATGTGAACTTTACATGCCGCCCACTTCCAAATGCCATGAAATCTTCATTTTGCTTACTCTGAGCTCTTTCAATGTTTCATATATAACAGCTACGCTTGATTTTTCCCTCATCCAGTTTCCTCTTGGATCCCTTCTTATTTAGCTTCCACTCTTTACCTCCACCAAATCTGCTTTCACTAGTATCTTCAGCACATCATCAGTACAAAATTTCAGAATCTCCGTTGTCTTCACTTCTTTGATCCTTCTGCACCTTCAATACTGTTGCTCACTCTAGTGCGCAACACAAAATCTTTTCCCTTCGTTCTCATAGCCATGACCTACCCAGATTTTCCTCAGATCTCTCAGATATCTGTTTCAAAGTCTCCGTTCTTCTGTCATTGTGTTGGCATCCCCTTTTATCTGAACTTTTTTTTTCCCCCCTCCCATTACCACCAGTCTTGCTATCTGCCAGTCTTGCAGGGTTATCTCTAATTCCTCCTTCTCTCAACATATCCAGAATGTTACTGCTTATTTTATGGAAGATGAAACTGTTACTCTGCTCTGATTACTAAAATACTTGTCCCATCTAGCGATGAACATTTTAGATCTTGAGCCTCTCTTTATCCTCCACTGTACATTGGAATGCCATTGGAAGGCAACTCCTTAATAGATTGCAGAGCATTATATCTACCAGCTCCCTTCAGAACCAGAACAGCAACCACACATCTTTACAATCCCTGTTCTCTTGGTGTTAGACTGGATCATTCCACCATGTGACAGTCCAAGATGCTAGACTTCAGCAACTAATTCAGTTTGTTGCTGTGTGATCTGATGAACAATAAGCTGATCTGCCTGCAATGCCACATCTCATCTCTGTCTTTTCCTGTACCATTTTCCTTCTTCCTTCCACTTACTAGGGTGTAATGGGAACAAACTCTCCTCTTATGTTCATGTTCTCCTACTTCCATTATTCCTATCATATCAGCTCCATCCATACCTCCCTGAAGCTACAGAAAAATATATATAAATTTTAAAGTATATGTTATGAACAATGTTATCAGAGCCAGCAAGATAGAAACAAATCCAAAAAACTAGATGAAATTACTTTGTAACCCTTGTGCTGCCAGAAGTTCTTTTTCTTTTCCCAATATTCATTACTCATACCTCTTTCTCCTATTCTAACTCAGGCTTTAAGCATTTGGAGGATCATATCCTTTTATGACTGAAGAGCTTAGTGCATATCTGTGTAGTGCTATAATAACAACTGTTCACACTCTGATTATCCCACATTGATTACTGCAGCATCTTCTGCTCTGGCCACCCTAATTCCTAAATTTCTTTAATCAAGAGCATACAAAACATAGATATTGATATTATCCTCCTCTTCTGTGAATCAGATCACATTGCTCATCTCTTCTTTCACAGACTCCTTGTAGCCTATCATATTCAATTTAAACATCCTGGATTTGTGATAAAAGACTTAGACAAGTCAACCCTTACCTAAATGTCAGTCTATCTATGGATATGATTTTGTCACAGTAAAATTAAGCAAGCTTCATGGAACAGTCATGGTACAAAAAGGAAAAAATAGGGTATGGTCATGGTAGGGCAGAAGCTGGAGCCCTGTCATACGGGGTGAAGCCAAAGTCCAAGCAGGGCAGAAGCTGAAGAAGTCACGGAAATTTGTTGAAGGCATGGAATCTGTGACCTATGTGACAAAATCATATTCTTAAACAGAGTTTGGATTTTATTTTTTGCCTCCCTTAACGTGATAAACAAGGTGGTAGCTTTCTAACATAAAAATAATCCCCATTGCAGGTGCAATCACAACTGTAGGTTTGTGCTTACTCATATTAAATGTTAAATCTCATATTTTTGCTATAATCAGGTGTTGTGTCTGAATGTCAACAAGAAAGATCTCAAATCAGAAACAAAGAGAAGGCCATGCAAATTCTTCGTGCTAGACTATACAACATGAAACTAGAAGAAGAGACCAGAAAGAGATATGATGCCAGAAAGGTTCAGGTAGGATTTACTTTGTAAATGAATAGCTTTAAGTCCAGGAGGGAGTGTGGAATAAGCATACAGAGCAGCAGACAAGGGACCAGGAGAAAAATGGAAACACACGGGGGGAATGCAATTCAGTGGCTCAGATACCAGATAGAATGGGAATGGGGCTTGGAATGTGAGTGCAGAGAATGGGAGGAATATAGACTGTGCACACAGGAGACCTTGGGAGCATAGGGAAAGGCAAAGACTTGTCATCTCTACTACACATTATATCCCCATATTCAAAGCAGGAATAGTCCCTGCTACTTAAGGCCTTGATGATAACCCCTAAAAGAAATCCAGTTTGGTAGGCCTCCTAAGATCTGTCACCTGGCTCAATATTTAGCTAGCTCCTAGCGGTCTGGCTGGATGTTCAAATTTAGGTGGTGCTCAGTCTGCATGGAGGCTGTGTACCTTTTGGGATATGCCTTGCTGATGATAAAATCTTCCAAAAAAGGGCAAAGTTCTTGCAAATGCTGCTTGAACATCATACTGTTAGGAAATATGCTATTTGAATTCCAGTGTTACTTGTTGTTCTGCGGTATACATTCTTTTGTTACATTCAGCGATCTCTCTTACTGATCAAATAGCGATCCTGTGTCTAATATATTCACTAGTGAAATTCCAATATTTTTCTGTTGTCCAGCCAGCCTAATAGCAAATTACATTTTAAAATTACATTAAATAGAATGCTGATTGCTGTATACTATAATGATATACAGTGCACAAATGTTTTATCCATTAAATTGCAGTGCAGAAGGATTGGGTAGGGCTTTGGTGGCACGAACATTTTTTACCCTGACTAGTAAACTTACATATAGAGCCAACTGTCATATACAAGGATTGACAAACATATCTGTCATTCATGTAACATCAGTAGCAGTATGACCACATATTCTGTGCTTTAGACTACTCAAGTATATAGTACTACCTACATTAAGTCTCTGAACAGCTTTCAAACTGCTGACTTGTTTTCTAAATTAACCTGCCTGCATGATAGACAGTATTCAGTCCTGGGTCTGATGTCTGATAACCCATCACAAGTAAAAGTAATGTGCCATTAGAAAGGAAGAACTTATGGCTTTGCAGGAGGGTACACCACAAGTTTCTAAACCTAGTACTTTATTAAATATTTCCCTTTTACTGTGAAATGACATACACAAAACATATATTCTACATCAGTGCCAAAAGCTGTGTTCTGTCTGTACTTAAGCATACAGTGCTATACAGGGTCTGAAGACCTAGTGAGATAGAAGAAACAAAATGGTTGAGTACAGGTAACCAGAATGCTAGAGACATTACCCGTTTTTAATTCACGTGAAAATTTCTTATTGAGTGATGGCTACTCTAGTATTTCATATAGATTTGTAGTTAACTATAGGAACACTACAGTTCTTCATTTATATAGCTGAATACTCTAGAACATAGAAACTGTGTGTTATTCTTAGCCATAGCTATAATGAACAGGTCTGTAGGTGTGTCCTGTTACTAAATCTCAGTAACAAATAGTGTTTATTTCCAGTAGGAGGAAAAGCACTGATGATCAAACACTTAGCCAGCATATTATTCTGTGCTTAAAAAGAACATCGTGCTAATAAGTTGATTCTTCTTATGTGATAGATTGGGACTAAAGGAAGATCCGAGAAGATCAGAACATACAACTTTCCACAGGATCGTGTTACCGACCACAGGATAAGCAGAACAGTGCATCATATTGAAAATTTTATGTTAGGGGAAGAACTGCTAGATGAAATGATAATATCCTTGAGGGAATATGCTGATTATGAATCTTTAATGGAAATTATTTCAGAAAATGAAAAAAAGAATTGATCTGAACTTTGTACTTTGCCAAGCCCTATTCTGACAGGTATGACTATCCTGCCACAAATTAGTTGCATGTCTTCTGGAGCATCGTACTGGAGGTGTACACTACGTTTCAGACCATCAAAAAAGACTTATTTCCTCAAGACTTCTAAGCAATTTTTCCTACTTGTTGGAATTGAAGACTGTAGATGTTTCCATGAGACATTGTTGCTACAGTGTGGAAAATCTAAAGTAAATATGATTGAGTCTGAAGTGATTGCAGTTTTTATTTTCTCACTTCAGGACATTATGTAAGAACAGCCACATTCAGTCAAACCAATGGTCCAGCTAGCCCAGCATCCTGGGCTCTGACAGTGGCCAATGGCAGCTGCTTCAGAGGAAATGACAAAATAGGCAATCAAGTGATCCATCATGTCAGTCATTCCTAGCCTCTGGCAAAAAGCTGTCCCTGCCTGTCCTGGATAATAGCCATTGAAGAACCTATCCTTCATGAATTAATCTAGGTTTTTGAACCCCTTTGTAGTCTTGACCATTGCTGCTCTACTCTCAGAAGGTATGCAGAAAAAATGAGTTACTTCTGGTTCTACATTTCATCTGAGCATAAAAATCTTCATTACAGTGTAAAGCCAAGGATTCATCAAGCCTTCATTCTAACCTTGAGGTCAGTGGTTAGGGTGTTCAGCTCTACCTCTCAGGTGAGTGACTAGACACTTGGTGATATAATGACTCTTTCTGTCTCTGATCTGCTTAATATTTATCTATCTAATTAAAGTAGAATAGATTCAACAACTGAGACTGAGAGATACCCACATCAGAATACTCCATAGACCAGTGGCTACGATATTCACCTGAGATGTAGGAGACGCCTATTGAAATCCCTTCTCTTTAGGCAGAGGAGGGAATTAAACTAGGGTCTCCCATATCCCAGCTGAATACCTCAACCACTGAACTAAACATTACGTAACTGGCCATTTTCTTCCAACAGCCATTCTGTGTGGAGTGAAACACTCCTAAACTGTTTCTTGTTAAAATGGCTTAGGCATCTAAGTCACGTGATTCTACAACAGGAGCTCCTGGTTGTGGATCACAAGTAGAGATGGATGTCTCCCTGCAGACTAGAGGCAGACACTGAACTCAGACAACACCTGAGAGGGCCAGGGCTTAGGACACATTTGTCTAATTAGCTGCATCTCCCATCTACTAGCTTAATGAGCTGCCTGCCTAGCTTGCTGACTTTTGCAGATCCCATTTTCAGGTGCTGTCTTTCCTCAGGCATTGTATATGGAGCCTAGGCACGTAACTCAGGCTTTGTGGATTCCAGTGATTTTTTTTGGGGGGGGGGGTAGTTGAAAGCTAGTTTCTGTCTTGCAGTGACCAACTTGTTGAGGACATAGGATGCACTCAGGGCTGGCCCAGTGTTTTCTGGCACTGTAGGAGCCTGTAATTTTGGCACCATGCTGGGGAAGAATGGGACCTGGGGCAATCAGCCTTTGTGGACCCCCTTTTGACACTGGGGAGGAGGGGGCAGGCTGGCACCACACTCCTGCCCTTCTCCTGAGCTGAGGGCAGAGCGGGTGGGTGCGGGGGCCGGGCTCTGCTCTGCCACCCAACCTCTGGGCTGGCCATCCCCACCCCCAGGACAGAACAGCTGGCCCAGGGGAAGGACAACAGAGCGGAGCCCAGCCTCTGGGCTGGCCTGCTGTGCTCCTGGGCTGGCTGTTCCCTGCCCTGGGGAAGGGGCAAGTCAGCCCAGTGGAAAGGCCAGATGTGTGCTCCCAGCTCCCCCCCCCTTCCCCACTGCCTTCAGCCCCACACTGAAAACAGTGAGGAGGGGGCAGGGGACAGCGCAGCCATGGGGGGGGCACTGGTGTGGGCCCAACGCTGCCTTGCTCATGGCAGGATAGGGTGGGGCCCACAGAATCGCAGGGTCAGGGGCGATTGCCCTGCTTGCCCGCCCCCCCCCCCCCCAAGACAGCTCTGGGGGAGTGCCCTTGGCACCTCCTATTGCTTGGTGCCCTAGGCAACTGCCTAGGTCATCTCTATGGATGGACCGGCCCTGGATGTACTATCTTGAAGCTTGAGCTTTGGGTTTTCTGTTTCTTGCTTTACTCCCTTAACAGTCATCAGTGTTACATGCTATTAGAAAGCAAAAGGTTACTGGACTTTCTTTTCTGTGTCCTTCAGAAACATTAATTTGATCTGTAAAGGTGACTTTTTTATTGTCTGTACAGAGGTGTGCTGTCTAATCATGGCTGCGTAAGGGTTAGCGTAGTAGCAGGCTTGAAGAGCTGAAGACCTTTAGTTAGAGTTGTGCAGCCTGGGGATGGTAGTGCAATTTGTCCTGCCAGTGTCATTAAAAAGAGTAATTCTTGAAAGAGCAGAATACCAAAAATACCTGTTCTCTTAAAATCAGCTACTGTACTGGAGAACTGGAGGGTAGCAATTATATTTGAATATCTTTCAAAAGGTGGTAGAGACCAATGAACTTTATTTCAGTACCAGTTAAACTGCTTGAAATGATCATTTAAAAATTATAAAACATCTAGATGAACAAGATAGAGACAAACCAGCATGACTTGGGCAGAATTTTCCTGTACTTTTCTGACCTATAGTGTTTTATGTGGTTAAAACAGAGGATAAATGAGAAACATTATATTTGGTTATGCAAAACACAGAGCAGTTGTGTGTGCACAGGTAGTCACTAATGATAAGCACAATCTTTATACCACATAATACTATCATGTATTGCATATATAATGGAATCTATAGGGCAATAGATGATTCATACGAGGAGAACTCCTGTGGCACTTAAAGACCAATAAATTTGTTTACTGCATGAGCTTTCGTTGGAGAAAGTCTTCAAAGCATCTGATGAAGTGGGATTTTCTCCCTTGAAACTCAAGCAATAAATAAATTTGTCAGTCTTCAGGTGCCAGAGGACTCCCTGTTTTGCTGAACTAGACTAAGACGGCTGTCCCTTTGCAACTTTGCATCGTACAATGAGAAGAAATTTTGCAATAAGTAAAAATGTTTACTGTAGACTTCTATTTAAAGAAGTCACCACTGCATATTAAAATAAAAAGTTAGTACATGCAATCTCCTGCAAGAGTTAAAAAAGCATGGTTTCAATAAAGTACATAATAAAATGTAACAATGTGTTGTAAACAGTTAAGACGGCAATTATGAAACTTGCAGCAAGTTTATATCTACAGTCCATTATCTTACATTTACTTGCTTCTCTAGTTTGAACCGGTAAATACACAAATCCTTTGCATAAAGTTAAGAACTCATTTAAACCTGTCTTTCCAGGGGCTATTTGATGTCTTAAGAGGTCTTGTATTCTTGCTTTAGTACTAAGCTCCATTCTGTAAAGTACTAATACACAAGTTTAACTTTACCTATGAAAGTAATTCCTCTGAAGTCATGGGAGTATTTATGCTCACAAAGTAGGGTATCTGCATCACTTGTTGCAAGAACAGAGCCTTACTCTTTGTAATTTTGATACATTTATATGCAAAATCATAAGGTGGTATTGGTCTGTAATTTCAACCCCCATTTCCTTCATGTTCTTGAGTTCTTAAAATCACATCCCTGCCATTCCTTGTCAGCTTTGATGGAGGGCCTGTCCTGTTCTAGTAACAACTTTATGGCTTCACAGACACTTGTCCTGTGTGAGGTACAACTCCACTTGAGCTGTAAGGTAACTTTATTATGTTCCAAGTGGAGCCAATTTCAAGAGTTCAAGAATTTAAAGGGATTGGGGGTTGCATTAACAGACTTGTACCATCTACTCTGCTGACTTTCCTTATACGTGGTACCAAATTATAAAATAAAGGCTCCAGTCACCCAACCAGTGATTCATATACCTAACTGAGTGAAAGTACTCCTGGGGGAGTGGAACTACTTCCATGGCAACAGTTAAGCATGTGCATCACTTCTCTACAGAGGAAAGCAAATGCCTATCTGAAGGATAAGGCTTTATTTAAACCTAAAAGTTGCCCATACGGACAGAATATGCTACATTACCACCTAGAGCTTTATGCTTTGCTTCCTACGTACAGACGTGGACTCCTATGCAATCGTGAGTCTCACCTGAATTGCTTTTCCATGGCATTTGAGCATCTTATGGAAAAGATGTACTTAAAGGAATAAGCACTGCTTTTGTTTTAAAAAGAGCCTTGGAAATTTATGTAGTAGCCAGACAAGTACAATCTAAAGCGAGTGGATTGTTGGTTTTATTATTTTGGGGGCAGGGTCAACCCATTCCATCCTCCTCCTAAATGGTAAATCCTGTGTTGCTAATATGAAGGATCTTTATTAAACTTATCTTGCGCAGTGTACAAGTGCTGTACAAGCCAGTGCTTAGGTAGGATTCTGCCTGCTAAATCTTGTTCCACTATTGTCTAGGTAGCTGAATAATTGTGGGTACTGAAGAACTTTGATCAGCTAACCACTGGGGAAGAGAAAAAGTGACAGCGTAAACCAAACCATAGAGGAGGGTAAGTAAAACTGTAGCTCAAAGGAAAAATGCAAATGGTGCAATAGAAAGTAGGAGGAAATACTAATTTTACAGGGACTGTTATTCCTAGGGAGATTCTACATACACACAATTAAAAATCAGCACAATTTTAAAATTCTGCATTTTTATCAAAATATCATGCTCCCCCTGCCAGCTGGAGGTGGTTGGGTTGCCATTGCCCACGGTAGTAGTAGGGTTACCAGATACCAAAGCACAGAAAGGAGGATAGGGAAATACGAAAAGGAAGACATGCACAAAATGTGGTATTCATGTAATATTCTTCTGCTTTTATGGGGCCCTGGAACGCTTCCCCCTAAAAATACGATGTTCTGGGATGTTCCAGCATATTTTAATCCCTGCAAGTAAAAAGCCAGACAAAAATCATGTCCTTTTAAAATTTTTAAAGGGATAGCCATGTTAGTCTAATCCAGCAAAAAAAACCCAAAGTGTGTGGCACTTAAAGACTGACTGATTCTTCACCTGAGCTTTCGTGGGAGAAAATCCCACTTTGTCAGAAGCATCTGATGAAGTGGGATTTTCTCCCACAAAAGCTCATGCGAAAAATGAAGACTAACAGATTTAAGTGCCACATGACTCCTTGGGTTTTTTTTACTTTTAAAATGCCTGTCAGACGGAGGACATTAAGGTAAAAAGGAGGACATGTCCTCCTTTTGCTTGATGGCCGGTAACCCTAAGTAGTAAGACACCTAGCTGTTGTGGATAGGAGTGTAGGAGTCAATGTTCCCTCTAATTACTCATAGACTGTGTGCTCAAACAATTTCTTCGTGTGTGCAAAAACACTTCCTTGTGAGCACCAATATTAGCACTATTGAATTTTTTTGTGTGCACAGCCTAGAGGGAACAGTGGTAGGAGTGCAATCACAAACTGTGGTGGCAAAAATAAATAAAAATTCATAGAGAATGTTAATTCTGCATTGCACAGTGGAGGAAATTCTATTGCACCTTCTGGCTAACTGAAGCCTGCTCTACTTGGAAGTGGGATGACCTGCATTTCTGTCTGTCTGCCTTGGGAGGTTTCCAAGCTCACAGAGTCAATGCGTCACGCTCTCCCCCTGGGACACGATTGCCCCGGGTTTACAGGATGGTGAAACAGACAAAAACGGGGTACGGTGATTTTTTCCCGCCACCGTTTGCTCAGAGAATGAGAGGAACAGACCTCAAGAGTGCATGTCCCACTCCTGTGCCGTAAATGGTTTTCCGTGGAGAAGGGATCCGCGCCACTGGCGTAGCTACCCCACTGGTGGCTGTGAACGAGGGGGGAGCCTGACAGCGGGCGCAGCGGCCGCCCTCTGCTCCCCGGGGCGCCACGTGTCCTTTAGGCTCCGCCCCCAGAGCGCGCGCGCGCGCGCCAGGCTTCCGAGAGGAGGGAAAATGGGAGGCCGCTCTTCGGCGCGAGCCGCGGGATTGGCCGCCGCCTACTGCCTTCCCCTCATTGGCGGGCGGGCTCGAGCGGCGCCGCCTGATTGGCCGCCGGGATTTTGGATACCAAATTCAAAGTTTTTAAAAGTACCCGGCCGGCGAGCGCGGCAGTGAGCGCCGGGCGCGCAAAGAGAAGCGGGCAGGCAGCGCGGGTGGCGGGCTCCCCGGCCGGGCTAGGTGAGTGAGGCGGAGGCGCTGCGGCGGGAGGGTTGAGCGGCCCCGGCTGGCGGCGGGGGAGCCGAGGCGGCTCCAGAGAGGCTCCCCCAGGGCGGCCGCAGCGGATTGCGCGGGCCGCGCCGCTGGCGGGAAGGAGGGAAGCGCGGAGCAGCCCCTCGGGGCTCGGCGGGCGGGAGAAACGCTGAGGAGGAGCCGCGCGGTCCCGGCTCCCGCCCGCCAGGCCATGCCGCCGGTAGGGGGACGCTCCCCGCAGTGGCGGCAACTGGGCCCCGCCGCCGCCTTTTTGGGGGGGAAACTGTTAAAAGGAGGGAAAGAGGAGGCGGGAGCTGCCCCGCGGCGGGGAGGAGAGAGCCTGAGGCGGGCAAAGGGTGCGGGCCAGGGAAATGCACTGGCCCTCTCCGCCCGCCCGCCCGCCCTTGCAAGGCGCTAGCCACGCTAGGAACAGATGTGCTCAGCCGCTGGAGCCTAATGGCCCCAGAAGGCGGGAGGGAGGCCTGAGCTGTGCCCCAGCCCAGGGCATGTGGAGACCTTTCATCACGGCCCGGAGGGAGGTCACCTTCACTCGCTGGGCTTGGCCAGAAGATCTTGCCTCCATTTACAACACACAAGGGGAATCCATTGTCTTTATCTCCCGGTCCAAAAAAGCACATGCATGCAGGGATGTGCATTGCCCGGTGCTGCTTCCCTCCATCTCAAGTGTTCATCGAACACCCTTTTCCTCACACTGTTGGGAATGCCTATAAATGTAACCCCCCCCACACACACCATAAATTCCTCAGATATAATAGTTGGTTTTGCCTTTGTACTTCGGGGGGGATGGAGTGGTTCCTAGGCTATTCTCAGTGAGGTGGCCACTTATGTTCCCCATTCTATGAACACCTGAGAGAAATATCCCATACCACAGCATACACGAGGTGCCCTCTTATTCTACCACTAACCTGTATGAAGGGATATCTCCATTAACACATGTGGTGGCCAAGGATATTTCTAAGCTTCCAAACACCCTGGCCTGTTTGCTTCCACCACCAATTAATAAACCTGTGCATAGGGTTGATGGCTCCATCCCTCAGCCATGCTGCCTTGCCATCATGGTGTGGGATGGGACACCTCCACTTTGCTTCTGAAGTGTGCTCTGGCCTGGTACTCTGAAGGAGCCCCTATCATGGTTTTGGGTGGTGGCAAATTAATAGAGCCCTATGCGGGTGCGTGGATCTGCATCCGCAAGAAATGATCCATAGATATCCACGTTGTATCCATGAATGTGGATATAAAGCAGATATACACATTTGCAGGGCTCTTGCTCTGCATAGATAAGAATAGGTGGACCTGTGTCTGATCTACTTCAGTAGAAGAGGTCTGTGGATATCTGCATTGTATCCACAGATGCAGATATCCATAGATATAATGCTGATATCCACAGATTTGCAGGACTCTACAAATTAGCATCCCAGCATTGTGCAGTTCAGTGACTGCTTCTTATTACCCTTCCTAAATTGTGGAACCTCTGTCAGGAGTGCTGTGTTCCTTCTGGGGACCACTTGGAAATATTCCTCAAGTACTAATGGTGTTTAAGACAGGAAGTGAAGATGCCATTATATCCACCCTAAAAGGCAGGAGAGAAAATTGAGGGGGGGGGGGTTACATCTAGGGTGCTCTTGTGAGAAGGTGCTGTTGGAATCTTAATCACAGGTTTGCCAGACCTGAAAGACAGGCACTCAAAGCAGTATGCTGCCCCCCACACACACACGCACATGCAATGCTGAAGTATAGTTTCAATAATGCCTCCAGAGAGGGCCACATTTTGAATTGTCTGCTTGAGTTTCTACAGCACTGGTTTGTTTTCATCTTGCAAGATCTCTCAAGTACTGACTTGGCCCAATTGAGCATGTGTGGCAAGATACTTTTGTTCACAATACTTTCAGACAATAGCATTTTAATGTGGATTTGGTGAAGAGCTAGCCATTCATAGGCATTAAAAATTTCATGGTACTTCTTGCAAGAATGAAAAGTAATCACTGCATTGTATCCAAACTACAAATGGGTAGTGGTATTCTGCCCACCTAACCCACCCTCCTGCATACTGAATAGGAGAATTTTCAGTTTCTTTCTGAAAAATATATAGTGGAGCTGGTTTAAAACACTTCTTGCATTTCATTCCAAGTTGGCTCTAGTTAAGTGGAAGAAGGTGGCTGTAGTTAAGTGGAGAAGAGGTTCAAATGTGCTGTGAATGTCCCTTTGTAAATGTTAGTCTGCATTTCTGGTATGGAATTGGACCTTTGTGGAGCCTCATTAAAAGAACTTTTTTTTATCCCAAAAGAGGGAGAACCCTAATTGATCTGAGAGGGCACATCTACATTATGTGTTTAAGTTGACTTAAGGGCCCTTAAGTCGACTTAAACGGAGCCCTGTCTATACTGCAGGGCCATAAAGTCGTCTTTAGGGTTCAGTAAAGTCGACTTTACCGTTAAGTCAACTTAAGGCAATGTGGACTAACTAATTTGACTTAAAGTCGACTTAGTTCAGCGGGACCATTAATTTGACTTTATTAAGTTGAATTAAGCCAGGACACACATTTAAAGTCGACTTTGTAAAGTCGACTTAATGTAGTGTGTACTCACTAAGTCAACTTAATATGGTCTACTTAAAGTCGACTTTAAGTAGACTTTATGAAGTCAACTTAATAAAGTCGACTTTGCTTTTATAGTGTAGACGTACCCAGATAGAGCTCCAGTGCCTGTGGCTAAATTCAGACAGTTTAAGTAGAGCTTCAGCTCAGGATCTGTGCTCATTCAGTTGGAGGAGGGCAGCTGGCTAACTAGGCACATATCAGGTGACCCAAGAGAGCCTAGAGTTTCTTCTTTGGAGAAAAGAAATAATCTATAAAATGGAGTTCCTCTACCATGAGGAGGAATGAAAAGGAAAAAGTGGCACTTCTGCCTCCCTCACAGTATTTTTATTGTCAGGATAGAGAGAGAAGGTCCCCATCAGTAGTATCTAGCAGCCAATGAGAAAGGTAGAACTCTCCAAGACATCTCAAAGTACAGGAGAGTAAACATGTATTCTGTGGAAAACTGGAAATAGCCTATTAATATAAGACACATGGTGAAACATTCAAATACATGATTTTTTACAGAATCTTGCATTAAAAAGATCATCAGACAATCTATTCTGTAGTATTAAGTTTGATACTTAGTAAGGAACTAGGCTTATTTAGCCTGCAGAAGAGAAGACGGGGGGATTTGATAGCAACCTTCAACTACTTCAAGGGATGCTCCAAGGAGGACGGAGCTTGGCTGTTCTCGGTAGTAGCAGAGGACGGAACAAGGAGCAATGGTTTCAAGTTGCAGCTGGGGAAGTCGAGGCTGGATATTAAGAAAAACTTTCTTACTAGGCGAGTGGTGAAGCACTGGAATGGGCTACCTAGGGGGGGTGGAGGAATCTCCATTTTTAGAGATGTTTAAGGCCCGGCTGGACAAAACCCTGGCTGGGATAATTTAGTGGGAGTGGCCCTGCTTTTTTGGCAGGAGGTTGGACTAGATGACCTCATGAGGTCCCTTGCAATCCTATGATTCTATAGATTTATTTGAGTGTTTTTCTTTGATTTATGATTAAATGACTGTTGGGACAAGAAGACGGTCTTGTGTTGATAGGCTCTTAGAACATTTCTATATAGAACGAATTTGAGATGGACATGAGTCACGAAGTTTGGTAGATGGTTCTTGTATGTGTTTTATGGCTAATGACTTCCAATTTAAACATTTTATTCTTGGCATTGTATGCTTTTAGCATGGGGGCTAGAGACGTATGTTCATTGTCATAGGTAATCCCATCACTTAGGTGGGAGCCTGCAATACTTGTTTGCCATAGATAGGGAAATGTGGATTAATTGTGCAACTGACTTGCTCTGGCTAATACTGCCCTGAGCTAATAATTTCTTTTTGGTTTTTTTGCAGGATAAGCAGCAGAAAATAATGAAAGCAGACCCTAACCGCTCCACCAAAATGAAATGTGATTTTAATTGTAACCATTTCCATTCTGGACTTGCACAGTTAAACACTGATGCAGTAAAGACAAGACTAGAAGAATCCTCTACCTCAAATTACGAAGAAGGGTCTTGTAAAGACTGCATTAAAGAATATTACAGGCTATCACATAGTGAACTGCAGAATGCAGTCCCCAGAAATCTTGATCCCAAAGCTGAAGGAAGGCCTGTACATAACAAAGAAAACCAGCAAGTATCGTGGAAATCTGGTGAAGGGACCTATGAAATGGAGGCATTGGAAAACAGTAGGGTTAACGAGGAGAGTGGTTACTCCTCAATGTTAAGCAACCAGTACAATGATCTAACAGAACATGAGGACAGTATATTACTGGCGGGAAATATATATGACACACCAAATCATTGTCTCATGAAGAACCAAAGTCGGGCACAGCTTTCCAGAAAAACCTTGCTACCAGTTATCCATGTTGAAGAACTAGTTTGTTCAACTTTGAAAAAAAGTGGTAAAAGAAATCTTAAATCATGGGCTGTTGTGGACAGAATTGTCTCCCAGGAAAGTTTTGGACTTCAAAATCTAATTGGCAGGAAAATGGGATTAGATGGAATAGACATTCTTGGTGAACTCTTCCAAAGGGAGCTCAGACATGTTTTAGCAAACATCTTAAGACATCTTGATGAGATGGACTTAATAAAGTAAGTTTACTAACCTTGTGGGAATTTGACTTCTGCATATTGATTACTATTATGTTTTGTTCTAATAAATTCTCAAATGTCCTGAAAAGTTGCTTGCAGCTTGATGCATGTTCTTATAGAGGAATGATGTGCGTCTTTCATAGAAGATGTATAATACTCCAGCTCTACAAAACAATCTTGTAACTCTATCAAAATTCATTTATCTGCCCTTACCATAACAAGGGGGTTCTCTTTTGCCTGTTTAAAATTTTTAAAATTACTCCTCTGTTTATATGGCAATATCATTGGAACAGGCATCCTGTCACCTTTTATGTTTGGACAAGCCTAGCATGAGTACTACCAAATATAAATAATATTGATGGAGTAACCTGCCTCTTGAAGGGCGGGGGGAGTGCACAGTCTCTTGAGAGCACTTGAATTAGTAGACTAGATCTTGGACACAGTGTTGGGCAACAAGTTTATTTTCACTTTCAGAAGGTACTAAGGTCTTTGTGTTTTCGTTACAGTGTGGCTAAAGTGAGTGCAACATGGAAGAAAATTCTAAAAGAAGACAAATGGGCTTTCCAAGTATATAATAAAGCACTGAAAAGCATTTCTGTAAGTTCCTACATTTGAAATCTGAATCAGTGGTGTCCAACCTGTTACCTTGAGGATGAAGGACTTGAAAGTTATATTATACTGAATATGGGTTTTGTTGAGCATACACTGTGATATTTAAATTCAAGTGTCTAAATACTTTACTAGGAGGTGGCAATAGAGAACAGCACCTGCTCTGAGCACTCTTGTCTCATAACAGACCTAGTTCTAGGACTATAATGGGTGGCATTTGGGAAAGGATGCCTCTACCTACTGCAGATGTTCTGTAGCTATGGTGCATTGCAGAGGAAGGAAGATAAAATAGTTTTGACCGTCACATTGTCCGTTTCACTGCCAGGGTGTGGGAGCCTCAGAGAAAGCAGAATAGGAGCTTTGTATGAAGGTCTGAATCTAGAAGAGTACCTACTAGCAAATGGTCCCTCTCCCCTACAACACCACTGGGGCACTCTGAGTGGAGGAGAGAAGCAGAAATAGAGTCATCAGTTAGTCATGGCACACTAATTGCCTTCCCAGCATCAAGGACTGCCCTAGTTTATACAAGTACAATATTATCTAGTCTCCAGTGAACCAATTGCCAACTGAGGATAGTGGGAACGCATTGTGCACAAGCCTGCCAACACCCAGGATGTTCCCTTTGTGAAGTGGTAAACATGGGATCCAGCTATGTCTGCATTGCACCTTTGGGTATATTTTCATTGCACACCACTTTCAGTAGTGTGTAGGGTGTGTGTAGCTACAGTGAGAAGCAAGCAGTGTCCAGATTGAGGTGTGTAGCTACATGTGTCAAGCCCCTGGCAGGGAGGAAGCAGTACAGAAACGTTTCATTTATCAGAGCCTTTCACTGTGGATAGGAAATGGTCATGCAGAATTGAGGCAGCAGGAAAAGGCTCAGCCTTCCCGGCTGCCTCCCTACTACCAGGCTTTTCCCTACAGCTGGAGTCTTGCCCTGATGTGGGGAAAGGTCACCTCGGTGGGGAGTTGCTAGAGACTCCTTCTACTCTCGGAGCTGCTGGAGCCTTACCCATCTGCCACAGTCTTTTCCTGCAACTGGAAAAGGCTCCAGCAGTGGGACATTACAGGCTGAAAATAGGAATGCAGATGGGAAGGCATGGCTTGGCTGAGTAGAGAGCAAAGCAGGATTAGCCATGCCCTTCTGGCATGTCTGTGCTCTGCTCACCTCAACTATGTCTCATCATTGATACTGCTAACCTGTGCTGGGGAGCTTACAAACTGGATGAAGCCTAAAATGAAGATTCTATGTCAAGACACTTCAAGGGGTTTCTACTCCTTTGTGCAACCTGAACAGTGCAAAGTATTGACTGTGGCCCTTTATCTTTTTATCTCTGTGCCACCCAGAGACTGAAAAGGGGGAACACCACTGATTTAAATACATATCTTCTTAAGGTTGACATGACTTTTCAACCTGAAGTGCAAACCTGGAAAAATCTGAACTAAAAGTTCACTTCTTGCTCAAAAAGATACATACAGTATTCCTATTCATTACAATAAAGTGTTGAGCACAAAAGTTGTGGTGTTTTAAGCTTTTGATGTGACTCCATTGCACCGTTTGGCTGAGCAGTTAAATGTTGTGGTAACTTGGAATAATTCTCCATATATCTGAAGATTATTGAAGTTAATGGTGGCCTAAAGCATGTGCTCTTCTGGACATTTTAAATAGTAATAGGAGGAACTACGTAAAAGCACAGGTAAAATGATGGCCACTTACCTTAATGTCAAGGTTTGAAAAAATTACCAGAACCTTACTAGCCAGAGGAAGACTTAGAAAATACTTAATTTTGAAGAAAAATGCAAAGTCACTTTACATCGGTTAAATTTTTATGTTTACAGTTACTAGAGAAATCTTATTAAATTTTAACCTCATTTTACCTCTGAACAGGGTGGTAACATACAGCCCCCAGAACATGCTATAACAAGGGAATACGTTCTGCACCGAGCAGCTTTAGCTTCTGTTCAAACAGCAGCCCTACCGAACAGCTCATCCAAAAAAGCATCCAGATCCAAAGCATCCCACCAGAATGGTTCTCACAGTCGACATATGGAGTTTTCTGAGGTAATGTTTGTGGTTTAATTGCTCTTCAGCTACTGATGTACTGTAAAGAATAGCCCATGAACAGTTTTTTACTCATGTTTCTAAAGTGAACACTACAACTCTAAACACTAGTAACACTTTCCAACTGTCAAATTTAGATTATGGAACCTAATTTTGCTGTAGAATAAAACTAGGTGGGAACTTATGTAATACAGTTAGGCATCTTCAGTGTATAAGGCGATGAGAAGGAAATTTGGATGTAAATCTTATTTCAAGGTACAAGTGAAAAGTAATTTTGTGGCTTCCTCTTAGTTGCCATCTCTAAACATTGAGATGGGTGTTTTTCAAAGTTGCAGTTCGTGCCCCCAGAGAACCGTCTCGTTTTGTAATATAACATGACTTAACAGTCTCTCTCTACTCAAAGGATGAAGACTAATGCATCCATGCTAGGTTATTTTTTAAAAGTGTATTTAAATCAGTCTGTGGGAGGAAATCTGTATATTGACATGCTGTGTTCTCTTACTCCCAGTTGTATGGAATTGAAAAAAAGGCTTTTCCCCAAAAATGTACATATTGACGTGCCTCAAAATGAGATTGCTGAAGCCTCGTGTTGTATTTGTAGCTACTTAATTTGCCCAAAACTAAGACTTCATGTACTGTGGAGGTTTCATTGAAGAACCCTATCATAACATTGTGTAAAAGGAATCGTGGCCATGCCTCAAAGCCAGCGTTTCCCAAACTAATTTGAGCACGGAACATTTTTGGGCTTGGAATATATTGATGGGACACGTACGTGCTGGTCCAGGGGGAGTTTCATACCCCAAAATTGCCACATGTATTGCTCAAAAGTTGATTTAAAAGCTGTGTTTCACATGAGTTGCTTTGTAACAGCTATACTATTATGAATGTGTTATAAATATTAATATAACTACAATCTAAATCCTATTAATATACTTAGTATTTTTGATACACATGTAATTTTATATTTAATATTTTGGAAGGAGAAATATCACTAGCTTCAAAATTTTTTCATGGAACACCTGTTCACATTACACAGAACACCAGTGTTCCGTAGAACTCAGTTTGGGAGACGCTGCTCTAAACTATATTGAATCTGTTTCCATGAAACGTCTTGACAACAAAGTTTTAAAAGTTGCACCCCAACACAACAGCATTGACAGCTAGATAGTGACACTGACTAAACAGACTAATCTATCTCCCAAGTAGCATAACTGGTGAAAAGACAGAATTGTAATGATTCTGTTTTGAAGCTCTAGTTTCTGTCATGGGGCTTATATAAAAAATATTGTACACATTTAAGATGAAGTGCAAATATATGAGCTGAATGTTCCCCAATTATCAAATTGTGTGGAGCATTCAGCATAGCAGGCCTCGACAAATCTGCCAAGCATCTAGGGGCCAGCACAAAAACTTGGGCTCCCCTAGGTATCCAGCAGAGAAGGGGGTCCCCCGCTGCCAGAAAATAGGTCTCGCTGCGACTCCTTCAGTGGCAAGCCTCTCCCCTGCCACTGAAAAAAAGCCACTGGCAGTGGCACTCTTCTTCAGCACAGGCATGTCTCCCCTGGTTTTTCTTTCTTTCTTTTGGGTAGCTGGCAAGTAGGGGTTCATTAGAGCACCATGCTCTAATGAAAGAATCGCACTCTTCTGTGTTGTCAAAAGGGGAAGAGCAATGAAGAGGGAGAGACAGAGGCACTGGAGGGGGAGAGCCCTGCCATCTTTCCTTCTTGCCCCTGCGCAGCTGAAAGTGCTGCTGGCAGCAGCTTTTTTCAGCAGTTAGTGAGGGGATTCTTTAGTATGCCACGCTCACTGCCAAAAGGCAGCAGCTTTTCGGCAGCAGGAGCCCAGTACACTGCAGGGGGCTTTGCCTTGGTGCCCTTGGGCTCCAGGCACAAAATCCATTTGTCGAGGACTGCAGAACAGACTTGTGTGGTTCTGTGAAAAATTGTCTCTCTGATTGGCCTCAAAGACTCATCCTTTCCTACTCTGAATTTTAGTCAGATCTGTCACTTCAACCGTTAATACAGTCAGATACTAACTTAATCAAATCATACAAGTGTAAATTTTCTGTAAAAATAAAATTCAGAACTTTGGGTGTTCCTGATCTCTGACTGCTGCTTTTAGCCATTTCACATTAAACAGTATAATGTTTTCCGTGAAATGCGTAAGATTAAAATTGAAAGGCTATCTGAAGAGTGATCAGTGATTTTGATGTCCTCCCATTGTGTGTGTCCAGCTTGAGACACTGCAGGAAAATCTGATTTGAGAGGAGGTGCTCACCACTTGTAAAAATCAGTCCTACTTACAGTGTTTTAAGTTTAATGTAATTCTAAATATATAGTGTCCCTTATGAAAGCAATATCACTGAGTCCCCCATCAGACGTAGTCCTTAGATGAAGGCTGAGAGATCCAAGCCTTATTTGTATTTCTTTAGATATTTATTACTTTGCAATGAGTTCCATTGCAGAGTTCAGGTTACCTTTACAAAGTTTTAAAAAGTGCCTTAGGTCTGTTCCCCTAAGATTGTACATATCCAATAGCCCATCAACAAAATAAATCTAATAAGTCAATTAAGCACACCACAGAATCCTTACCAGACTTCCATACCACCACTCTCCAGTTCTTTTGCATCCTTAATGAAATGAGAGGAAAGATGGATCCTGTAACATGTCCTGGAGACTAACATACTCAGGCTTTTGTAGAACAAGGGGGAAGGCTTGGTATTTGTGTGTTCACTTGTTCCAGTGAGACTGTTTCAATAAACAATGAATGTATGTTTTCCTAACAGGCTGCCAAGACCTTGAAAAACACGGAAAGTCTTAAAGTTTGCAGTCACTGCCGCTCACCTGCAAAATATGATTCGTATCTACAGAGGGCAACATGCAGCCGTGAAAGCTGTGGCTTTGAATTTTGCACCAAGTGCTTGTGCAGCTACCACAACTCCACAGACTGTGCTAGTGACAAACCTGTGAAATCAACCTCTAAGCTAGGGTTTCTTCCTGGCACAAAAAAAAGCAAACAGAATTTGCAAAGATTGTGAACTGTCGTCCTGTCAGTAACAGTATATCAGAAGTTAATTCAGAGATGGATGTTATCCTGAAAGAAGAGTAATGTAAAAGTGGTTCTTCATAATATATGGTTTTAAAAAAAGTAAATAAGTTGGATATATCCTTGATCCATTGCTCAGAGTTAAGCGATTTTTTAAAAACTTTTGAAAGTATTTAGAAATTTGTCCATTCCCAAAGGTTTTTTTTACTGATTTATAAAATTTAAAAGAATGTTTTGGATACGAGTTCTATTATACATTTTAAAGAATATTCTTAGCTATTAAATTTTTTTAAAAGAAAGCAAGATTAACTGGTCATTTTTTGGCAAGTAGTCCTAAGGGTCTGAAACCAACTAACATTTTTCAATGGTGGAGTGGGTAGGGAAAAAATTGTTTTAAAATGTTTGATTTTTATAGCTCCAGAAAAGTCTTTTAAAAGAGTTGAATGGAAGTTTGAATTGGAGTGCCTATTAATGAGGTCCTTTATATATAAAAAAATTCTGGAACGTGGGTTTAGGGTTCTTGTTTTGCTCTTTGATACTTTTCCTTATCAATCTGAAATTTGAAAATTAAATCTATTTTTCAAAACACTAGCTGGTCTGATGATTTACCTGAAATTAATCTTAGATTTGGCTGGTGTTTCTTCATTTCTCCCCTGCTTATATGATCAAAGGGCCACAAACTGACCTAGGACTCTTGCCATACTGACTTCATCCCAAAAAGTTACATTAAAAAAATATATATATATATATACAGTGGCATTGCTAGAGAAATGGTTTGTTAATTTTCTCCAAATTGTATTACATTTTAGATTTTGTATATTTGTAAATATTACTTAAAATATTAAGTACTGTAAATGTGAAAATAAAATGTTTTGAACAGAATTAATGTAGATACTATATGTTATTTTTGTTATATCACAATACCAGTTCTAACATGAATTCATGACTAACATTTTTGGGGGATTTCCAATCCCTAAATGTTTAATTATACAAAAAACACATTCTACCTTTGCTTTTTGTGAAAACTTGAATTGAATCCATTCCTGTGTTCTACTTAAAAAGGAAAGATTAAGGATCTCATTCGGGGGGACAAGGTAATATGCCATGTTTGTTATGAGAAAAATACAATTATGTTAATAGCTAATATCTAGTACCCACATACACACACACCAAATGTTCTACCATCAGTCACGTATGTTGTTCAGTCCTGATTGTTGCTTGAGTTTGTGGCTGGTGTTCACAGCTCACGGCCAGCTACTTGGCCAGGGAAGCAGGGCATGAGAAAGGGCAGGGTCTCTGTCAGGCACTCGGCTGTGCACTGTCACTCTTGGATACTGTGCAGAACATTACCTGAAGCTATGTAGTCTCACCCCTCATATCTTTTAGTTCAGGGGTAAGCAACCTGTGCCAGCCCCACCTACCAACCCTCAGCAGGTGCCAGGGGCAGGGCTGGGAGTCATGGCAGGAGGTGGATCCTTTTCCCTGCTGGCCTGGCTCTCCAGCAAGGGGGGGGGGAGTAGGAACTGCAGCACATGTATGGCTTTTGTGGGACCACCAGGGGGATCCTCTGCCACACCACAGGACCAGGAGCGCCCTGCATGCCACTGTTAATAGGCACGCATGCCAGCTTTGGTGCATGCACCCTGGGGGTTTTTGACCTGTTTTGCTCCATGGATCTTGCTGTGCCATGCTGCTTCAAGGTACTGTGTGACCATGAGTCATCAGTTAATGGCAGATGTAACTGATATTGGTGGCTTTCCTCCCTTTCTTTTGAGGATGGTTTTTTTGCTTGTCTGCATTGTTCTTCAGCCATTAAGGAGGTGCTGGCAGTTTATAATCAGGACAGGTTAGTGTTAGAGACTGATCCCATCACACACACCCATCATTCACACATCCAAATTAAGTTCACACATCTAAATGAAGTTTCAGCAAAATTTAGGATGGGCAATATAAAATGAAGTAAATTCACAATGGAGTTTTGGTCACAATGTGGTTTTACATCAGACTTTGGTTTTGATGTTAAAGAACAAGTGAAAGAACAAGCATGGCATTTTTATCAAAGAAGGCAATATTACATATAGAAATTCTGTGGAAGCAGTTCTCTGCTATAAATTTCATCTTTAGCCATACATCTGAGATTTCAGGACATCTGCAACTCCCATGAAAGATAACAGGAAGTAAGTGCTCATCACTCCAAGAACAAGCCCATTTTCAGTGGAAAATCTGTTGTGGAGCTGAGTAGTTAGTTCTGGATCCAGTCCAGAGAGGACTTGTCACTACTGCTCTGTAGTGTTTAAAGGCAGGGTCCAAAGCAGAAGAGCAGACTGATTGTGCTGCCCAATGTAACTGATTTTTGGGAACCACACTGGGCCCCTGCACCCTGGATAGGTATATCTCAGACAGTGAGGGAGCAGCACAGTAGGTCCTAATTGAGTTCAAACCTTTCTGTTCTTAACACTTGTTCATAAAGTGCTGTCAGAAAGGTACATCCTGAGAATGGAGGTTGACATAATGCTGCTTTCATCAACCCACTAAACTGGTTTTCAAATATTTTTTTTCTCTTGGGACCCAGCTGAAAAAAAACATTTATGCCCATGATCCAACAATTACATCTTTCAGCAATGCATTCATCTTTTGGCGGTAGCACCAGGGAGCTGCAGCCCAGTACCTGAGGGTCTGCAGCCAAGTACTGAGTCTGCCTTGTTCGAAAACAACTGTCCTAAAGCATGTCTCTCCACTGGCAAGCCTGTCACATCAACCTAAATTGCTCTGAAATCCAACTTAATAAAACCAGTGAAAAAACAACAAGGAGTTGTGTGGCACTTTAAGACTAACAGATAAAACTGTTATTCTTAAAGTGCCACACAACTCCTTGTTGTTTTTTCACTGGACTAGACTAACACGGCTATCCCTTTTAAAATTAATAAAACCACCCTCACAAGTGGCATAAGGCTGAGATTGAATTCTAGAATTCAAATTTCCATCATAGTGAGAATGCAACATAAGTTGACGTCATTGGCTTCTGAGAGCTCTCCCATAATTCTCTGCTTTTGCCACTCTGGACTTCTGCTCTCTTGTGCACCATGGCCATGTAAGCAACAGAAAGCTCCTTCCCTCATGCCCTGGGAATTTTTGAATTCCTATTTCCCGTTTTGGAAGCATGGAGAGCTTAGTAGCTGAACGCTGATGGAGACCACATGCCACAGCATGGAGTTTGCCTGAGGTTTTGTATCTTTTTGGCCTGTGGGGCAAGGAGTTGGTTCTCGCTCAGCTGAGTCAGCAAAAGATCACAATATCTACAAGATATGTGGTATGGTTGAGAAGGCCCACAATAGGCACATGCGGCAGTGCCACATTAAAATCAAAGAATTGAGGCAGGCATATCAGTGGACTAGGGAGGCAAACAATCATTCTGGATCCTCACTGACAATGTGCCACTTTTTTGAGGAGTTGCATGTAATTCTCAGCAGTGATCCCACCACTCATCTGCCATGCAGCATTGATAACTCTGAGAAACCACAGTCCAGGATGAATAATGATGACTGGGGACATGGAGGAAGGGCGCAGGAGAGCTTGGTATCCATTCTCCAAGATAGCCAGGTCCTGTTTGTCAGCCTGGAGCAGCCCAGCTCGTCACCGGACAGTGTCAGTGACTGAGATGCTGGGCAAGGCACATCTGGTGTGTATCTAATCTCATTACTATGTCCCCAGTCATGCTTCTGTGGGTTTTTGGGGGCTTTTTAAGGATTTTTTCCTGGGATGGAATGGCATTTCTGTTGTAAGTGAAGTCCTACTTAGACTTGCTGCAGGAACAGATTATTTCTGAGGTGGGCAGCCTTATTCTTCTGCAGCAATAGGAAACTTTAGCATACCACGCTGCTAGTAAAGCACAGGCATCATCACAGCACATAGCATGGCAGCATAAGAGTCAGAGCAATACCCTGATGCTTGTGGCAAATCTTCCCTTTTTCCCAGTGTTGCTCTCAGGAGACTGATGTCATCCGTGGTGACCCAAGAAAGATGGCACAATGTTACAGAAACCAAATAATGCCATCTTCTGCCCCTGCCCTGCACAGAGCCCCTTGGACACAGGATAGCATGGCACTATTTGCATGGGCTGCAAGGTAGAGTCCTGCAAATCCACAGCTATTCACATTATATCGCGGATATCCGCCTCCGCAGATACAATGTGGATATCTGGAGACCATTTCTTGTGGCTGCAGAGTTGATAACGTGTCCACATATTTTTATCAATGCAGGGCTGGAGCCCTGCAAATATATGGATATCTGCAGACTATTTCTTGCAGATGCAGGTTGGATGTGGATCCACATATTTGTATCAGCTCAGGGCTCTACTTTAAGGTTCCCAGAACTGGTCATCCTGTGTTTTCCGCAGTCTTAATTTCCCCATCACTTCCTGTAATCTGTTTTGCCCAACTCCTCCCACAATAGGCTTGTGGATGAAAAAGGGGTGGTCCCCCTCCTTGCTTAATTGTTTAGGGGAGATTGTGCTGGAAATCACAGTAGTGGATGCAATGGCCTCTTGCCTACCATGTTGGGACCAGCTGTTCAACCACTGCAGTCTGTGCAGATTGGAATGTCATTCTGCCCCCACCCCTTCACTCTGGATAGTCAAAGGAGTTACTGCAGCAATGCGTCAAAAAATCCAGGAATGACATGTTCAGTGAGCCGATGAATGCCTCCACAGCAACTAATACAGAGCTCAGAGCCAGGAGAATGTCCTTGCCAAACAGACTGAATGGGGACAAAGAGGACAGAAGATCTGTGTAAGAACAGGAATGTGAAATGCAACAGGCGATGTTGCATGTTATGAGGCATCAGTCCAACATGCTGTGGCACCTGGTAGAGTGCCAGGAACAGCAGTGGCTGGACAGACTCCCTCTGCAGCAGAGCCATAATGCTGTTTTGCCAGCCAGGGTGCATTCCAGCTGGAATGCGCTCCTTGCCATTAGTGGCGCTTGAAGCCAGCACCAAAAAACCTGCCCTTTAATAGAGCAGCTCTATTGAGCCACTCCAGCTCACCTGGGACAAAGCGCTGTTGGCCCCATTGTAGTTATGGCTCTGCTCTGCAGCCCCTCCAGAATGCACAGCAACTCCTGATACTGGCTCCTACCCCCAAACGTGGGGAAGAGTGCAGTACATGCTGCACTCCATGCCAGTGCAGGCAAGCAGAAAGAGGTGACAGCCACATTGGCTATGTTCACACACAGGCATTATTTCAATACAAGTTGTGTCGAAACAACTTGTATCGAAATAATGCCTTATTTCAAAATAACTTAATTCGAATTAACAGTTTGTTAATTCGAATTAAGGAAAAAAGCTCAAAGCGAAATAGCAGTTTCAGGCAACAGTTATTTCGAAACAAGTCACTGTTGTTTCAAAACAACATGTTCGGATGGCATTGTTTCAAAACAATCGTTTCGAAACAACATTGTTTCGTCCCCACATGGGGGTTAAGTTGTTGTTTCGAAACAACGGGTGCCATTGTTTCGAAACAACTGTGCGTCGTGTGAACAGGGTATTTCTTATTTCGAAACAACCTCTGTTGTTTCAAAATAAGAATGCTGTGTGAACACAGCCATTGCGACCTTCACCATTCCTTTTCTGCTTCTCCCGCATCCTCTCCTAAAAAGATTAACAACTGAAACTGAACTGGCTTATAAAGCTAACTCTATTTATTCATTGCCTGGGCACTGTCAGCAGGGAAAGAAGGGGATGGGGAGAATGGTGGGTGGGTGCATGGTTGGGGGATGGGAATTCAGTAGACAGCACTGATGCATACACATTACTCTTGTTTATTGCAAAACTGGGTTTTCAATGCTTCCTTGATAACAAAGCATTCCATGATTTGCTCGGACTATAAAACTGGTATCTGGCTGCTCTAAATTTGCAGCAAGCTTATCAGCCCCTGCAACCCATCCCTGAGGGAACTTTCACCGTGTATTTTGCACAAATTATGAAGCATAGAGCAAGCAATGATAAGGGTTGGTAATTTTTTTTTTTTTTTTGGCGGAGGTCAAGCCTAGTGCGTAAACTTCTCTACCTGCCTTTTAGACACCCAAATGAACATTCTAGCATCATTCTGTACTTGTTTAGCCTGTTATTGAAATACTCCTTATTGGTGTCCAGGTGTCTGGTGTAGGGCTTCATTCAGGGGAGTAGACAGGATCCCTCAGGTAGACAGGATCCCTCAGGATCACTATTGGCATTTCAACATCCCCAATATTTACTTTTTGGTCAGGGAAAAAAATGCCTGCATGCAGCTTTATGAACCGACCTTTCCAGATTACCCCACACTGATGTCAGTGTAATGTCCCTTGTGATCAATAAAAGCCTGCAAGACGATTGAGAAGTATCTCTTGTGGATTATGTACTCTATGGCAGGATGCTCTGGCACTAAATAGGGATATTCATCCCATCTATGGCTCCTCTACAGTTTGGGGACCCCAGTGTGGCAAACTAGATAGAACAGAACAGAACAGAACCGAACAGAGTCATAGGGTTGGAAGGGACCTCACGAGATCATCGAGTCCAACCCCCACTCATCCACTATGTCTCCCTATTTCCCAGTCACCATCCTTTACAGCAAAAGTCTATAATGAACCTGCACATTTGCATCATGGCAGCAACCACAGTGGATTTTCCCACCCCAAACTGATTTCCAACTGACCAGTAACAGTATGCTATAGCTAGCTTCCACAGAGAGATGGCCACTTGCTTCTCCACTGTCAGAGCTGGGCTCAAGTGAGTATCCACACATTTCAGTGCCATGGAAAGTGACCTTCCGCATACAAAAGTTCTGCAGTCTCTGCTCATCCCACATGTTCATCATGATGTGGTCCTGCTGGTCTGTGCTTGCTTCCCAGGCCCAGAAGTGGTGCTCCACCAACTGAAGTTGATATATCACAGCCTGCAGCAAGTGGAAGTTGTTTCATTCTATTGCTTCTTGCAGAGTGGCCTCAAGAACATAGAAATTTCCCACATTACAGCTCCTGTTTTGCTGTCAAAAATACTGCAGGATAAGGTGTGAGGTGGTTGTAACACTCACAACGATAGTGCAGAGCTGAGCAGTCTCCATGCCTTTTCAGGTGCATGGCAGAGAAAAAAAGCAAGGAAAAAGTGTTTACCTTTTTTTTTTTTGTGTGTGACAAGAAGGGAGGGGGCATGTTGCATCATGGGAGGATAAAATCCTTCCTACACACTACTGTGTTTGCTTGCACTGTGAGACAGCTACCCATGGTGCATTGTTTTGTTATCAACCCAACAGTGATGAATGGGGACACAAGAGCCTGACATAAGGGATGTGGTGTGATCATGTCCGTACTCCATCCAGAATTCAGCAGGTGAAAATTAATTTAAAATACATTGACTTCCTGCCATAGCATAGACATGGCCTTTGTTTGTGCTCAGCTTGTTCCTCAAAATTTTGTACTCCTGATGGGAATAGTAGTGCAGACCAACTGCTATCATCTTAATTGCTGTCTAACGTTGGACAGTACAGACCTATATGTGATTAAAATGCCAGTGTCTGCCTGATCTATTTTAACACTCATGCTCCTACAAGTGATGGTGTAATAGTAAGAATGTTTAGTCTAACGTAGATGTGCTATTCAGGCCACAGGAAGAATAGAAGTTGCAGGGAAAGCTGGCCCTGTGGATGGGGAAATTAGTGGCCAGTTCCATTTGCTGAGAACTGGACAAAAGAAGGTGCTCCACTGATTGCTTTGTCATATAATTGTAAGATAATAGATGATTATGGTGAAGAGCTCAGTACAAAACTTCTAAAATATTTAACAAGCTTATGACCGTATTACATTTTGGTTTATCCACTCATGGCTCACAGTGGACATCCCTCTTTATACAGGTAAGGCAGGTCTAAAAGCTGTGCCTAGCAGCTTCTAAGGGGGCGGGGGCAACTAATTTGCATGGGTTTTGTATTTGCATGAGCACAAAGAGCATATTAGCATACTCTCACTGTGGGTACAGGGCAATATGGGTGATGGTGTTTGGGTTGATGTGATCACAAATCTGTCAATATCTGTAATGCTACTGAAAAGAAACATGTCTTTTCTAACATGCTACTCTCTTGATTGTTCAAACTCTGCTTAGGTTAGTTGAAGGGTAAAACTTACCATTAGTGCTAGAGAGATGGAAAGAGAAGCCATCCCCCCTTTCAGTCTGATGAGATTAAGAAATGGGTGGGGGTGGGAGGAGTAGCATTAGCTTATCTGAGCTATGCCTGAGGCATTGCCTCACCCCCTGCTCTACTGTGAAAAACTAGTTAGGTGACCAGGTTTTTGTGAAGCCTTTCTTTATTATTTTAATGGAAAAAAACTGTTTACAGTTACTTTGAGTTTAAGAGTGGAAATCACTGAGAGAGAAGACCCTCTCTCTGAGCTGAAATCACTGAAGAGCAGCCAGCAGATGGCTGGACAGCAGGAGTGATGAGTTGATGGATAGTGGGCAAAGCCAGCAGATAGCAAGAGCAGCCGGTGGAGGGCTGGACAGTGTGCGTGACCAGCGGGTGGAGCTTGTGGACAGTAGGCAGAGCCGGTGGATGGAGTGAGTGACCTGTGGGTGGTGCCAGCAGACAGCTGGTGTGAAAGACTTTCCCTACATACCCTTGGGTTTGTTGAGAACCTTGTTCTGCACTGATTCTCCAGATCAGTGCTGGTTTTGCAATTGAATTCACATGTGCTGTTATACTGTGTGGGATCATGTAGGGAACCTGCTCTGTGCTGATTCTCTGGGTCAGTGCTGATTTTTGTTATTGGGCCTTTTACATTCTATTTTTATTACTATTAAAAGTTCTGTATATTACACTCAGGCTCATGCTTGCAATTGGGAAAGCATTACTCCTTTGGGGTGTCCAGGGAATAGTACATGATTTCCCAGAAAACTGGGTGGGGGCTTGAGCTGATTGGTGGTGTAACATTATTTGGAAGCTCCTAGATATAGAACCCAACCCTTGTTTTGCCATCTCACCCCAGCAGAAGGGTTAAATACAAAACAGACATTTTGGCTTGGTGCACAGGCTTCCTCCCTTACTCCCACCTTCCACAGATTTCTTTGCCAACAAGCCAAGCATTGAAGCTCAGATCTTTGTGGTTGAACAATCAGTGTTTTAATGCAAAACTTTTCTATGCCTGCTTTGAAACTTGGGTTTATTTAACCAACAAATCTGCCTTTTGGAGCTTTGCAGTTCAGCCAGTCTCTCGGGACACACTGAGGAGGGGTGGAGCCTGCCCCCCACTCCCAGTGACTTCAGGGAAGATTGTCTCCCTTCCAGCTGCAATGTGGCACAAAGGATGTACCAGACTCCTTTAGTGGATATAAGTGCAGACATAATAGGGGATCAAATTACTTAGGTGATGGGTCTGAGAGCATTTCACGCTGCCCTAAAATTGCTTCTAAAGCATCAGGCAAACCCAGTGCTGGTCATTCCACCTGGACTAGACCCAGCTCACACAGTGGCTGCAAGATACCGGTAGGTTTGCTCTGCTCTGTGAAGCTTCTGTCAACCAGGTAAACAGTGCCTTCAAATAAGGTGGAAGTTTGCTGGTTTCCCCAGAAGCAATGAGACACATCCTCAGAGAGGCTCCTTTTTTGGCATGTTAGGTGCCACTGACATTCTTAAAACTGCTATTCAGATGCTATCTAACTTCATAGCTGCCTAAGACTCCTCCCGTTTGTATTTGCAAAATTGCCTAAGTCTGATGTTACTCCACAGCTAATGAGTAGATCAGATCCCTAGCTCAATCTGTAGCTCCAGAAGCCCCAAAACAGGTCGGACTAACAGGAAACCACCAGTTTTACACCAGCTGGAGGAGAGGAGCAGCTCTTTGAGCCTTGTGCCAACTGGGTACAGCCCTACCCTGTGCCAGGCACAACCTCCTCTGAGCCACATTGCAGGCCAGGCATAGTCACCCCAAGCTCCGTGCTGGCTGGGCTCTCGGCTGGAGTGAAGAAGCAAGTCCCACCATCAGAGGGGAGCTGCATACCCAAGCTCGGCTCCAGCTGGGCCCAACATCCTTGGGCTCTGTGCCAACAGGAGTGAAAGAGTAGTTCCCAAGCCAACAAGGAGCCTGGCCAGAGCAAAGCAACCCCACATCAGAGGAGTCTGGAGCAGCCTCAGCCTGTCCGCCAGCACCTCTCGCCTGCATTACTCTCTATCCACAAGAAACAGGAAAGGCAGGGCCTCATATGGCAAGCACTGACTTCTGTGCTAGGGAAGGCATGTTTCTTACTCAAGTAAGCATAATTTATTATTATTTATTTGATTTAGTGTTACTATCATCATTTTCTGTGTTTATAGGAGTTATGTGTTTATGAGGGGTGAGGGAGCTGGGGAGGGGCACATATTTCCTTGGTGTTAACTAACGGGACTTTCACTCAAAAAAGGTTGGGAACCATTGCTGTAGCTGTATTCTGATGCAGGCTACTAATAGATGAGGGGCAGTACAGCACTCAAGAAGAAGCAGAGCAATAGACAAGTATGAAGTATTGAGTGAGCAGGAGTCAGATGCCATTTTGGTGATTAGAGCAGGGCTACCTAAGCAGCTGATCTGACTTAAGTGCCTAATTCCAGGAGGCGTTCCAATGCAGAGGATCGCAAGTGGAACAAGCATAGGCAGTCTTAGGGTGGGCAGCATAGGCAGCTGCCCAGGGCCCCACGGGGGGGGGCCCATGCACCGCTCCAGCAAGGAGTCAGCTGGGGGGCCCAGCAGCAGGGAAGGGGGGCCTGGTGGTGGGGAGGGTGTGGGCAGGGGCCCACATTGGGGCTGGGGAGCCCACTGCGGGGGGCTGGCCAGGGGCTCACAGGCAGCTGGGGAGCCAGGTAGCGGGACTGGCAGGGACTCGGGGGGGGGGGGCGGGGAGCCGAGTGGCAGGTCCAGCGGGGAGGAGTTGGTCTAGCGAGGCAGGCAGGGGCCCCAGGAGTCCAGAGATGGGGCCCTGTGTGGTCAGTGGTGAAGCCAGGGAGCCCGGCAGTGGGTGGGGGACCCCCCACGAGGTCAGCAGGGAGCCAGGGAACAGCAGGGCCCAGAGGGGGCTGGGAAGCCCAGTGGGGAGAGTGGGGGGGGGCAATGTTAGCCAGGCCCCAGTGGGGGGGGCAAGCCCCTGCAGGGGAGCCAGCAACTGGTGGGGGTTCTTGTGGGGGAGGCAAAAATCAAGGATGGCCCCCCCCAAGTGGGGCCCCCATGGTCCCTAAGACTCTCCTGGGCATGGGGTGCCTATTTCTGGCACACCAACCAGACATGCAAAGCCCTAGTGTTCACTTGCCACACTTAAGGTACGTAAAATATCTTGCATATCTCCCACTGTCTTGCTAACTCCCAGGGGTTAAAGTATAATTTGGTGGGCCCTGGAACCCTCCTGCACAGGTGGGCCACCCTCTGGCACGGGTAGTCCCCCCCTCTGGCACAGGTGGGTCCCCCAATACCCCTCCCCACAACCCCCCCCCTGCCCCCATAGCCACCCCCAGCCACACACACACAGCCACCCCCCAGAAAGACAGACAGACAGACACACACACACACAGAGCCACCCACCAGACAGAGAAAGAGAGAGGGAGAGACAGACAGAGACACACACACACACACACAACCCCCAGCACCGTCCCCAAAGCCCTTATCTGGGCTGTTTGCATGCAGCTACCAGGTTGGAAGCTGCTTCCAGCCCCAAGCTGCTCTGCCCTACAGGGGGAGATTCATGCACTCCCTGCCTGCCACAGCTCTCTGTTGGCTGGGTTTAAGGTGGATCAGGGCTTAAGGTGGAGCCACCAGAATGCTGCTTTCCAGCTGCTTGTGCTATTTTTAAGGGGGCCCCGTTCTGCAGCATTTCGGTGCCTTCCTCTATTGTTAGGGGCCCTGGAACTCAGCCAGCCTGAAAATAGGGGGCCCCGGAACTGCATTCTGGCGCATTCCCCCTTACTTTAACCTCTGCTAACTCCCACTTAACTTCTCTCACATGCTGCATGAAGGTGACTGGAACTGCCATCCAGTCGATTTAGCGCTATTGCAGTTACAGGGCTGGAGTTATGGCATCAAGCTGGGGATCGATTAAGTGCATCTACACAGACCATTCAACAGTTAGCTGCTTAGGTGCCTAAGCACCTCTCCTCAGCATTTCATTCCCATCTAGCTTGGGCAGCTCCCTTCTTATCTTGCTGGGCTTCTGAAGATCTCTTGTTAGGACTTGGCTACACAGTGTGTGTTAGTGCCCACTAACTGGAATGTGAAAACTAGTGCATGTGGAGCCTTCTGGCCTCCACTCAAAGTCCCTACAGTGTGTTGATATAGTTCCATTTCACAGTGCTATTGTAACATTTGGGTGGGCTAAAGTTCACTTAATAATCCTTCTCCAAAACCTTAAAAAGAAATAAATCCCAACTCCTATGGAGAAGCAGCTGGAGCTCCAGGATTCAATCTTTAAGGACTCACAGCAAAGGTAGCTCAAATATCCAGAGGGGTAACCGTATTAGTCTGTGTACACCAAAAACAACAGGCATCCTTTGGTACCTTAAAGACTAATAAATTTTATCAGGCATAAGCTTTCATGGCCTTTCCTGTTATGAGACTACATTGAGGAAAGAAGGGAAAATCTCACCTAATCAGTCTGGGTTCTTGACCTTTTATATTCCACAATCTATTCTCACCCTAATTTGTAAGTAAGTAATCCTAAGAAATCACAAAATTAAGTTAGATTTCAGACGTGTTGCTGGTAGCTGAGGACTCAGTTACAAATGACTTACCTCTTGCATTAAACATGCTGATGTACTTTAGTTAGCAAAAAAATGAGTCTTTCATAGCTTTGTAAATTATTCTGGAAAAGGTTCAAAGGTCATATGCTTTAATAAGGACCAAATGTTTTATCTGTCTATGAAATCACATACCAAAAGAAGAAATGCACATAAGATAGAGAAGCATGAAGAGTCTAAGAAAAGAAACTGCCTGGAAAGAATAGTATTTCACTTCCTTGTCATTAATATTGAGTTTTTAAAACTAAAATGTGCTTTGCAACGGGAAACCACACGGTGGTGCTCTTGAACCACTGCACAATGTCAAGTTTCATACACTTCTTTTGCTGATACCAGGAAGCTCTTCTTCCTTTTCCCTTGCATACAGATTGATAATAATCAATAATTGATAATAATCATTAAAACTGATTATTATCTTGCTATGGGTTTTGCAGTAAAATATACTGTTATTTTGAGTATTAGTTTTAAATCAATGGCATTCTTATTTGGTTTGTATTATAGAACTAAATCAATAAACATGTTAAAATAGACAAACTCTTAAAAGGCACATATTAGAGGATGTAGGTTTTCTACAGTTTCCTTTAGAAGGATTTTATATTCTCAAAAACAAAATATTACACCTACCTGCATTATTATCATCATATTGCCATTTTCAGCTGGGGGATGGGGGCCAGCAGGAAAAGGAGCCACCACATGCTGCAGCTCCTAGCCCTGCCCATGCACCTGCTGGCCCCACCCCAGCACCTGCTGAAGCTTGGGGATAAGGCTGGCATAGGGGCTGACAAAGGTTGCCCACCCCTGGACTAATGCAATTAAAATGGGTTTCAATGAACTTAAAAACTCTTTGACATTTCTCTTCCAGTTTTGTTTTTACTTCTTGGGAGTGCTGATACCATCTGTTTTGCTATAATTTCAGTCACAAATTATTAGGGCAGGTCAGTTCCTAACAAAGTTTGCAAAACAGTCAACAAATTCCACTCTATCTAGGTCTTGGGGTAGAAAAAATTTGACCCTCTGGCTGTTTTAACTGAAGCTGTGGCAGATTGGGTATTCCAAAGTATTTTACAATTTCAAGTCCATTTTGCTTTTATTTCTAGGGTACTTACATCTGTTGGTAAAAAAGATATCAGATGATACTGCAACTTTAGGTAATTAGTTTCAAAGGCAGGAGAAAGGAGTGCCCTACCACTACATGGTTAAGAAACTGGCAGAATTGTAATCTGTATTTAAAGGAATGGAATATACTGGACAAGGTATATGTATGTGGATAATGTGTATGCACTGCTGCTGCTCATGAGGAAGTTCAGGAAGACTGCCTACCTTCCTGAGACAAAATGCCTCTTGATACTCCTTCTGGCATGGTGCTTCTCACCATGGGCTACCAGCATGCACTGCTTGTTCAATTTTCCTTAGAGAGATTCGCTTGCTACTTTCAGGCATTGGCATTAAATCAGTGTCTACAATAAAAAACGGAATAGGATATTTGAGTGTTTTGTATTCTGGCTACACATCCATTCTCTAAGCTGAGGATGGGAAACAGCAGCTCAGGTTTCAGTTGTATTGACTCCTGTTGTTCTGCAGTCCACCAGAGAGCACTCTAATAAAGACGGAAGAATCAGGAGCTGATATTTGTAATATAAAAGAAAACAAGCAGAGGATTTTTTAAGGCTGTGTTCACACAAAAAGAAGCAATGAAAGGCACAACACAAGCAAAGGGCTGGTGTAAATGATCTCCCTGTAGTCAGGACTGCATTTGGGGCAGGTGACCCAGGTGACTACCTGGGATTCTGGGCTTGGGAGTCACTTGGGGTGGTGTTTTTGATAGTAGATACAGATTTACAGATCCTAGTTTGCAAAATTCGTCAGTTTATATGACAGGGATAAATCATGCCTCCTAATCAAAGCCATGAAATGGGTACAAATGCAATAAAAATTAAAGTATCCAAAAATATAACAAATGGAGGGGAAAGGGCACCACTTGGTTCAAGGCAGACCTTAGCTCAGTTGAAATCAATGAAGACTTTATTTCCTTTCCTTATAGTTAAAGATTGTTCCTCCTAGGATTACTGCATCAGTATATTTGTTAGGATAACACTGTTGCCTCACTGCAGTATTTCTGTTGCAACCTGCAAGTTTTTCTTACTTATTTTTCTTAGTTTCATTGTATTAGTACATTACTCATTTATAGTTCTTGGAAATGAGAGTTTTGTGTTACATAATAGAAGTTTAATATTTCATAACAAAAGCATGGAGGAAATAAGCAGATGTCCACACTGCAGCCAGCTTGTGGGCATCTGTTATGTATCAGAATGCCATCATGTGGTGCACAGAGCTATGTAAGAGGAAGTTGACTGGACAAAGGCTTTGAGGCAGATTAAGATAAGAGCCTCTTTGAATTACACAGTGAATTCAGATTCATCCATTATGCTGTTGATATAATTGTTAAACTAAAGCAATTTGCCTGAGACTGCCTGCTTTCTCAAGCCTACTACATGATATATCTCATATGATGTTTCTGAAATACTAACCAGCCAATATTTCTGGAGATCTGCGGATGAAAGATTAGTGTAAGATTCATGCTCTTCCTAGCCAAGTAATGTTTGTCCCTGGTTCACTACCTTCCTCCTTCTTTTTCAGAACTCAAATCTCTCATGATGGTCAAATGTATCATGATGCAATCACTTCAGCTCACCAGGCAGGGAGACCATGGTCAATCATAGGAGATGTAGTTTGTACAGGGACACCCTCATACAAGAGCAGAATGAGAGCATAAGACAGAACAACTATAGCACAAGGTTCTGTGGCAGCATATCAGAACTGAAATATTTGGGTGTTCCATTTTTCATTGGAAAGTGTATTTATTTATTTATTGTTTCAGAAAAATGACCATTTTCTGAGCTGCTCCAATCATCACTAATTTATAGATTAGGTATGGTTAATTTTGCATATCTTATATCACAGGTCTTCAGTCAAGGGACCCTGTGTGTACCCTTCAATCAAGTCAATCAGCTACAGCGTGAGGAAGAAACAATCACCAAGGCTCAGACAGATGATTAAGCTAGTCATTTCACTCCTCAATGTAACATGCTATCTTTGTGTCATTTTCTAACCAGGTAATGTCTTCAAACATTGGTGTAGCATTCTCTTTACCAAGTGTAGGCTGTAATTTGCATTTTCTATCTGCTTTCCAATTTAAGCTAAGTGCCCATCACTATGTGCTGCCTAAGGTTTCAGCACTGTCTTTTATTTTATATTCTTTTTACTTAATAGGTTATTGTATGGAGAGAGTTATAAATACTGTAATGTTCTATATAATTGCTAAGTACAGTAATGATTGTTGATACCTATTGAAACTCTTGATTTCTGTGCTCATTTCTTCTCTTTCCACCAGAGGTCATTATAACACCTTTTCAATAAATGACATGCAGGACGAACTCTCATCCAAGGGACTTCTCCATAGCATAATAATGAATGAATCATAATCCAAACAGTATGGTACAAGGCCTGTGAGAGATACCTTCTGCACTTAAGGTCAGTTAATGAAAGTCTACCTCACTTTAGCTAATTGCATTGTTCTACAGTTTTCCCTTAGTCATATTTAGACCTCATTTTTCAAGCTTGTCCCAGGACACCAAATTACTAGGGAAGAAGTCAGTTGCAATTTGTTTACAAATACATTTTAAATACCAGCTGCTTGCAAAAGTACCTAGAAATTATTTCAAATTAGGATGCTTTGCATTGCCCAAACCAAAACATATTTACATCACTACTGTGGAATAATGTATCAGTAGCCCCCTGTGATAAATTTACATTGTGTGCCCCCTTGATAAAAAGCCCAGGCTCTGATATGAAAATGGGAAAACCCCCATATGGCTCACATATCTCTGCTATTACTTACTGCATTTAGTGACTGTGGAAGGGACTGTTCCATAAATTATAGCAAGAAAAGCTCATTCTGGTAGGGAGAAACAATCTGAAGGCAGAGTTGTATGTTGAGAGGCAGCAAAGCAACAAAACTAAAGCAAGGTTTCCTGTGTCACAGCATAGGTTCTAGAGAACAATTTGGAACAGCAGGAGGCTGTTGATAGTTCTAATCCTCCCTTCTTATGGTGGGGTAACACTTTACATTTGCTTTAATTGTTTCTGTGTGAATTTAACGCATTTCAGAGTTGCCTGCTTGACAACCCTGGAGAGTGTAGTCCACTATTTATTGTACAGTCACAGCATGGGCAGCATCTGTTTGAGCTATCATGCTTGTGTGCCTCTATTTTAACCTACTGGGGTGTCCTTTAGATGCAAGAATTGAGTATAATTATCTTACAAATGGCATGCGTCTAGGGGATAGCATACTGAACCAGGAGATCTGGGTTCTAGTTTTGACTCTTACATTGGCCTGCTGGGAGAACTTGAGCAAGGGACTTTACCTTCCCTACCTGTAAAATGGGGGATAAGGGTGCCACTTTCCTTTGTGAAGAGCTTTGAAAGCTACAGCTGAAATGTTATTCTTATTCTTATTCTTATTCTTATTCTTATTCTTCTTATTATTACAAAGTCTTCTCTGCCCAGCCTGTCAACAAGTGTGATAGTAGCCTTTGGGTAGAAAAGAAAACTAGATTAATATCACCCAACCTAGCTCACTTACATCACTAACCAGTATCCTGATGATAACAACTTCAACTATTGTTTTGTTTCCTTTTAGAAGAAAAGGTATTTTCTTGTTTTAGAATATTTGTTGTTTTCCTACTGTTGTAAGAATTTTGATGGTAGGCAGGCGAGAATAGAAAGGGAAGTCTCCCTTGAGTTCACACCTATGTCCAATTCAAGTTGGTTATAATGTCCTTCCCGTGATTGTAGCTCAAGAGGGTCCTGAAAAAGACAAATGAAAGGTCCTTTCCCCTCACTTTCCATTGTGCTAGATGTGAATCTCAGGGTGTGTTCACACAGCATTCTTATTTCGAAACAACAAGGTTGTTTCGAAATACGAATTACCATGCCCACATGACGAGTGCCTGCGGTCCCCTCCCCAAGCGAAATAGCATGTCCACACTGTGGACATGCTATTTCACTCCCTTATTTCCAAGACACCTTTTTTGTCTTTGGAAATAAGGTGTTTCGAAATAACCATTTATTTCGAAACAGCTTGTTTCGAAACAAGCCCTCTGTGTGTGAACTTAGCCTCAGAGTAAAGGAAATAAAAAGCTCAACTGATCTGTCTTGTAGGCAGTGTTTCTGGGACCAGCCCTTTTACCAGCTGGCCTACTGTCCTTAAATAGAGTCTACTTCCAGCCCCTTCTCTTGGATCACCCTGAATTTGTCTCCTCTCCACCAGTGTGTGGCTGTGCCACTTCACAGATGGAATATATGACCCAAAGATGTTAACACAATCCAGTTACTGTTCAACATTAAATAGTGTTCAACAAAGTCCAAGGTTTCAGATGCTGTCAAAGTTGGAAATAACTTGTCCTTTGTAAGGAAAAAATATAGTTAGTTGAGATGGATTGAAGTGATTGCTGTTGTTTAAGTCTGACTCCATTTCCCAAGAAGACAAAATGAGACAAACACACACATAAGGAGAGAAAAAAGAACAGCAAAGGTAGAAAATGCAGTTTCTGTCTCTGGTGTTCACTTCCACTTGCAACCTCCCTACCGGAAAAATGCAGGCAAAGCAGTTTTATCACTCATGCTAAGACTTGGCAAGTTTATACCAGCATAAAGCTAGTTAGGGCATTACTTTCATTTCCCCTCTCTGGTCATGGGCTTATAGGAGTACTACAAAATATGCATTCTGGGCTGGCTAAATTGGCCTGTTATGAAACAGAAGGAAAAACCTTAGAAGAGAAGAAATAAGGTCAGGATGGGAAAGGATGCATTATGGGAGGGAAACAAAGCTGCACATCCCAGTTGATATTTGGAATTCAGCTGGAGTTGGTGGAGATGTCGATATCATTTGGGTGCTTCTCTCTGACCAGATATGGTCAGGATATCTTTCAGGATCAAGATGAGGACCATTTGTGGTTCTAAGAGTTGGTGGGGGGCTGCCATCATGGCTATGTCCACACATACATCATTATTTCGAAATAACCCATTTTGAAATGACTTATTTTGAAATAAAGTCCTTATTTTGAAATACGTTAATTCGAATTAACAGTTTGTTAATTTGAATTAAGGGAAAGCCTGCTTTTGAAATAGCCCTTGTTTTGAAGTGGTTATTTTGAAACAAGGCCATTTGGACATGTTATTTCGAAACAGTTGTTTCGAAACAATGGTGTTGTTTCGAAACAACGTGTCCGAACCCTGTTGTTTCGAAACAACCATTTTGAAACAACAGCTATTTTGATTAGATGTGACGTTTAACGGTTTCGAAATAACGGTGCATTGTGTGGACATGCCGCTTAATTCGAAACAATCTCTGTTGTTTCAAAATACGAAGCCTGTGTGGACATACCCCATGTTCATGAAGCTCACTCCTCTAGTCAGTTTTTCTCCCCAAATCCATTTTTTTAATTATCCACAAAGGGAATGTGATGGGGCAGTTGCCCCACACTGGCCCTGAAGGGGATAAAGGGGGCTTGAGAGCAGCAGCCAATCAGGGGCCAGGATCCCAGTATAAAAAGGGAGGAGTGACAGTCAATTGGTTGTGGAGCTCAGAGGAGGAAGGTTATCTCCCTAGCTGGTTGACTGAGGGAGCCAGCACTAAGACCAGCTCACTGGACACTACTGGGAGCTGACCAGGTGCCAGGGTCCTGAAGGCATGGACAGTGGCAGAATCTGGGGCAGCAATCCAGAGGCTGGGGTTCCTGCTGTGATGGCAGCAGGGGCTCCAGAGAGGAACACCAGTCCTGAGGTGGAGATCCACATGAGACTGGGGCTGTGGGGAAAGCAGTCCTCTGAAGCTGACTAGTGGGGGATGGTGTTGGTGGCAAGAGTGTGGCACACAGGGTCTTTGGGCTGGGGCTTAGAAATGTGGGTGGTCCCAGGACCCTCCCCACTCCCGCAGAGTGCCAGGAGTGGCACTGACCTTGCTAGCCAGTGAGGACTTAGAGTGGCCAGACACAGCAAGTGGGACTTTGACCAGAAAGGGGTGGGGGGTGGGAGGTACGTGGCCAAAGGCACTCAGTCAGGTGGTCAAGCAGCCTGCAGGGCTCAGCCGGAGAGATGAGTTGCTGGGAGTGACAGAACACGAGGTGTAGACAGGGACCACTTGAGCTAATTCCCCAGTAATATCACCACCAGAATCATAGAATCACAGGGAGTGAGGGCTTGAATAGCTTATCTTCTCATTATTTTCCCTCATTGTTGCCCACCAATTAGGCCTACTTTCTGACGTACCAATTTGCTGATTTCTGAGTCCACACTTTGTTTTTTGTTTACTGACTATGATCTTAACACAATCCTTGAGTTATATTAGTAGGCCTTTTGATTTGGACTAATTCAGTCTTTCTGTCTCACTTTAACACCTTTTTCCATCATCATATGAACTTTTGCATACATTTTCAGTTGAGCTCACAATTAGTATAAATTTGTAGATCCAACTGTTACAACTGGAAAGATATGTCATGACACCATTGCAATCCATGTTGGGAAGACTCTGCATGACAGAAAATATTTATTCTGCACCTAAATATTTTGTATAAGACTCAACATCAGCACCTCTACAATATAAGTTGAGACACCACAATGTAAAAAAAAAAAATAATAATAATATATAACACTTTTTGTTGATAGCCTTAAAAGCACTTTCCAAAGGAGAGCAGTGCCATTATCCCCATTTTACAGATAGGGAAATGGAGGCACGGTGCATTGATGTGACGTGCCTAAAATCACTGAAAGCAGAGCCAGCGATAGAATTCAGGTTTCCTGGGGCCCAGTACAGTATTTATTTACTACCATGTACAACCTGAGACATTGCAAGAGTCTTTCAGCAAGACCAGGCTTGTCATTTTGAATAGTTTTAAGGTGAAAACAGCATGTAAAAAACCCAACTTTTAGGCTTTCTTTATAAACCATGAAGGAAAAAAAAGCAGGCACAAATTACATTTTTAGAAAATGTTTTTGTAGGACTCCTCTAACCTTTGAGTAAAAATGTAGGTCTTGCTTCTAGATAGATAGATTTAACTTCACAACATCTACTAACCCATGGCCCAGCCTAATTTGTTGTTTTTTTTTCTTAAAGGTAAAGAAATGGGAAAATCAGGAAGGTAGCTGATATACAAAAAAAAAAAAAAAAAAAAAAAAAAGGCATTTCACATACTTCTTACATATCACTTCTCAGTCATTTACTGACACATTCACATGAAAAAATAATCCTGCCATGAGTTTGGAGGCGTGGACTTGATGACCTCTTATGGTCACTTCCAGCTCTATGATTCTATGAGTCTACTTTTTCAGAATTTGATTCACAAAAAGTGAGTTTTGTTTTGTTTTACATTTTTACATAAGTTATTTTTTCTGTCTTTTCTGCAGCTCCCCATTGTTTGTGGTCTCATGTAAGGTATTGCACATTTGCAAAAAACAATTAAGTAGCTCAGAAGCCCTTTATGTGTAGTGTAGTTGGCTTCATTCATTGTCTACTCTCCATCCATCCCTAGGAAGGTCATATTTAGAAATAATTCAAAATAAAGACATGTTTAACCAATAACCCACTGATCATTGAAGATTCAGCATGACTATCAGAATTCTTGGTGCACAGTGCAACCATCAAAGTCACTGCTATAAGATAACCATGAAACAGAAAACTCATCATGCAGATACGGGAATAGTTAGCAAGAAGGTACACTTCTCATGAGTATTTGCATATTAAAACCCAGAATGTTCTTCCAACTCACAGTGCTGGTGTGTCTGTGTCTCAGCCCTAAAATGAAAAACTGAAAGATCTGGCTGCCATTTTGGACACAGAATCCCTTACTGTATGCTCCACAAACCGCAAGTGAGAAATGATTTGTTCCAGTTTTAACCTCCTTTCCACTAAGGAGTGTGAGCTGTAGTGAGTATACTCAGTTTTGCCTTCAGAAAAAGAGGTTTTCGTATAATTTTCTAATCTATGGTAGATCAGATTGTGTATATGCCAGGCTTGGGCAAGGCTGACTTTAAAGTACTTTGTAGTAGTCCATGATTTTGTTGCAAAGTGAGATACTTTAACAGTCCATTTACTTCCCAATAGCCAGAATGGTGAGAACTAAAATCAAAGGTAAGTTTGGAGCATATTTTTAAGTATAGATATCTAAGGAATAAACAGCTGTTGTATATTAATAAACAATATTAGTGAAAACTATTGAAGTGCTAAGTGCAATGGTAACAACCTCTAGTACTATTTAAAAAAATTGGCTGATAGGAGATCTTGCACATTAAATTACAGATTCATTCTGTGCAAACAATTGGTTTGAAGATTATAGTAGAACTAATTTACAGCCTGTCTGTGTCTTTTTCCTGTATGTGAGAGATTATAGGACTCATACTCTCTTGGCACCTAGTGGGTGCCCATAGTAAGCAAGATAGACCCTGGTGTGCTATGAAATTGTCCCGAGAAAGCATTTTAAAATAACTTTATTTTCTTTATGTGTAAGCTTGAGCTAGGCTTAGACTTCAGAAAGCTTTGGATCAGGCCTCAAATGGGTAGCAGAGGACAGGAGGTGTTTTTCTGTGAGTGTTATTCTCCTGTTAGTCCCTTATATGACATGTCTTAATTCTAAATGTAGGGAAGACCTGTCTCATTTTCCATGTAAGAAACAGCTATGATCATTTGTGACAGATTTCTGTTTTAAATTTATAACATTATTTAGATTAACTAGACATATGGAAGACCAAAGAAATCTTCAGAGGAATATGCACAAAAAAGCTGGTCATAAAATAGACGAGTTTGCAAACATTTTTAACATTTTCAATTAAATTTTTATTGAAATTTCACTCATTTTCAGCAAACTCTATTTATTACTTTAGGTTAAACACTTGTTCTTTTCCAGGAGCTTCTATATAGGCATCTGTCACCATTCATGTTCCTTTGGAGCTTCCTTACTAAGGGCTAGCACACAGAGCATATTGGTCACATGTCTCCACTAGAAGCTGTGATTAGAGCTAGACAAAACATTGGAAAAGATTTTGCAGATTACTTTTGAAATTTTGCATTTGTTTTCATGTGTCAATGTTCAACATGAACCCATTTTCCATATTTTCTGATATTTTCCATATTTTTATTTCAATTTTATCCAGATCATTTTCAGTTTTTAACAAACAGGCATGTTTTTATTGCAACAAATTTCCAGTGTGATTTTGATATACATACTTTAAAATATTCAAAAAACTCACAGAAAATACTGAAACAAATAGAAGATTTTTATAATGTTGAAAGGTTTGGCAACAGGTTTCATTTTTGAAAAAAGTATCAATTTTAACAAATAAAAAGTGAGAAAAAATTTGACCTACTTTAGTTTCAAATTTTTCTTCATTTTTGATCACTTAAGCAGGGCCAACCCTAGGCTTTTTGCTGTCCTAGGCCAACAGTGATCTTAGCACTCCACTCCTCCCAGCTGCTGGCAGATCAGCACCGCCACCAGGATCTGGCCCCAGCTAGGGATGCAGCCACGGCAGGGAATGGCGCCACTGCTGAGGTACAGCAGTGGGTGGGGCTCCAGCCCCAGCCAGGGAACAGTGCCGCAGGCAAGGTTATAGCCGTTAGCAGGGAGCAGAGCAGGGTGAGATAGGCTCAATGGCCACAGCCAGCCCTTGGTGCACCCTAATTGTTGGTGCCCTAGGCGACCACCTAGGTCACCTCTACGGAAAGACCAAACTTGCATTTAAGTTAGAGTTTAACTAAAACTGCCATCAAGTCAAAATAAAAGCCCCTATTTGTCAAAAACAATGGGATTAGACAGATGACAAAGTATAGTTCTTATTCTGTTTCTGAAGTCTTGAGAAATTCATGAAACAGTCAGAGAAGTGTTCAATACAGGATGCCACGTGCTGGATCAAAAAGATACATAACTAAAAAAAGTGTTTACGTAAAAGCACAGTATTTTCTTACAAGACAACTGAAATCTCATGATTTCCCGCTAGCAAATGCAATACCTGGTAGCACTTGCAGGATCAGAAGAAAGTAGATGACAATTTCTTTTCTTTTCACAGTGATAACCCTGCATAAGGCATGTTTTTGAAAGCTACATATAGCTAGCAAATGAGGGTTTGTTTAAAGTTTAACATAACGAGAGGCACAACTCCAAAAGCCTGTCCCAAACCTATCTGTCTGGGGAGCTGCACACATCTCATTGCAGGGTTGAGATTTAAAACATTAAGGACATTGAGCCTAAATGTGGGAAAATCAAAAACCTGTTTCAAATCCCAAACTGCCAATTTATGCACAGAATATACTAATACTAGCCAATATAGAAGCAGCTTGGGAAAGCAAAGGATCAAATTCTTCCTAGTGAACTTGACGGCATCATGTCAGTAATGACTTAATTTAGTTCAGAGAGTTTGGTGCACTGCTGTTGTGAGGTGGTTATGAAGAACCTGTCCTCCCTCAGATTCTAATGTTAGCATATTTGACTCTTTTGAAGTTAAAGCCATTTTTTCCAAGCAATGAGTGTTGGCTCTCTGAGAGGAAATATCACTTTCATTTCACATTACACCTGACGTCAATTAATTTTGAATTTAGAGAAAAGTAGGTCTTTTGCTTAAGCTCAGATTAAACTAACACAAAAAGGAGAATAAAATCCCCTCCAGTACGTCTAGTTGGATGTTTAGCTAAGGAAGTGAATACTTGATATTGGAAGATGTCATCTAATTCACTCAGGTTTCTTGTGTAGTTTATAAAATCTTGAATTCTATTGTCAGGTTAGGGCTCTGTATAATTTTTATACAACCTTTTGCATTTTAATCTTTGATCCCCAGCACCTTATTCCTGTCATGCTGCTGATATGGCAGATTTCAAGGGCCTTTCATGAATTTTCAAGTTAAGACTCTGAATCAACAGACTTGACCTCTCTAAAGGTCCTCTTAGTCAGTGGTCACAGGGGACCAAGAGCAAAAGAAACAGGCTGCTTTAAAACAAACCAAAAAACAAAAGAAAACAAAACAAAACAGAGAGAGAGAAAGGTTTACTAAACCTTGGTATGATCCTGGTTTCTTATTCCTCTAGAATATGAGGATGAAACAGAACTAAAAGATACAACTGGGCAGTTTGCTGGCCATCCCAGTCCTGGAAAAATTAATGAAACATCAGCTGGTTTGGTAAAGCCAACAAGAGTACAGTGCTACCTTATAGCCTGACAGATTTCTTCGGGCATAAGCTTTCATGGGCTCCAGCCCACTTCATCAGATGGCTTAAGTCAACTTAATAAAGCTGATTTAGGCAGCCACATTTCATTAAGTTGACTTAATAAAGTCAACTTTAAGGGCAGGAGTTATTAAGTTGACCTAGGCAAGCACTTAAGTTGACTTAATAAATGCTAAATGTAGCCATGGAGTTGCTTAAGTTGATTTAAGCAGGTTAAGTCGACTTTAGCCTCTAGTGTAGACATAGCCAAAGAGTCCTCACTGACTCAAGTTGTTTCATTGATTTCAGTGGAACCATGGGTAAAAACAACTAAAGTGGATTAGTGCTTCCAGGATCCAGGAGAAGACTAAGGGGGAAAAAAAAAAAAGGACTGGAAAACTAATAACTGAACACATGCTGAATTATATGGCCCCATTCACACTAGTACACTACCTCTACAGTAGGAGGTTTGGATTAGCATAACACTGCATCTGGGTTGTTAAACCAGTGAAACTTTTTATGATATAGACACACCCTGCAGCTTTCATGGTCATTTACAACTGGGCAAAGTGAGTATGCATTGCTGCCATTCTGATGTAGTAGTGTTTCACACTCCATTTCCTCTGGGGTGAATACCACACAAAGTACAGGGCAACAGAGACACATCCCTTAGTGGTAGCTTCAGCAGAGTCCAAGGATGACCCTGAAGCACTGCTCTGCCTGTGGAGTGTGCTGAGCAGTGCTTTGAAGCACCTCTGCGCTCTGTTGCTCCTGGCCATTCTGCACCAAACTGATACTGCATGGTGAATTAGAACAGCTTGAAGTCTCCTCTAACTTACACACCAGCTGCAAATGGGTTCCAGAAGCCATTGTAACAATCAAGTTCACAGTGCACAGGAGTGCATAAAAGGCACTTAAAGAAAAAAAATTTGTAGTGCTAAATCATCAGTGTTGCATGCTTTTTGCATAGTCTTTTCTTCAATTCTGCAACTGCTACTCCGCTTGGTAGTGGTTTTTATTCCTGGTTCCACACTGAAATCAATGGAACCACACGAATCAGTCAAAACTCCTTGCATGAGCTCAGACTTTCAGAACTAGACACTATACAAGAAGGTCTTGAGGCATGGTTGCCATGTAGCCTGGGGAGTCTTTTATATCAGAGCAAAGTGCATTCAAACAGCTGCAACCAGTACAGTTTTACACTAGCTATGCACTCACTTTGCACGGCGGTCGATGCTGACTACACAGAGCACAGAGCCACAGTGAGTCATGCCTAATCTCAATTATCATGGCAATGTGGGGAATCACAGTAATGATACCAATACTTTGATGTACAAGCAAAGTAAATGTGCTCCTCAGCTGGAGAAAAGGAAGACCGGGGGGGGGGGCCTTATTAAATAAAATAAGAGCCAGAAACTTCTATTTTACCTCAGAAATTTAACAAAAAAGATTAATATTTGGTTTCCCTGTTGGGCTGAATTCCAGCATAGGGGTTCTGTGTTACTGATAATTATTCATTTCCAAAACTCATTTGTGAAAGATAGCAGAGCTCAGGATGAGAAAATTTAGCTGAATTTAAATGTTTGCCTGGCTATAGTAACAAAAGGATCGTGGGATTTTTTAAAACATTCGGCTTTATGCAAACAATGTCTTGTTTCAGCTGTGTATTTTTATTATTGCTTGCTTTTAAGTATGACTGTGTTACAGTTAATAGAGCAATTCTCCTTCTTGTTTCAGGTTTTCTTCTGTTTTAATAAGAATGAAAAGTTATTGCTCAGTATAGTCTCCCAGGCCTCATCAGGCTGGATTCAGTATTAGGGAATACTCTCTTAGTCTCAAACCCTCATTTCTGCAATTACCTTTTCCTCCCACAGCTCTAGATTACTTGAGACTTAGGGGGTGGCTTAATCTTCTGAAGTACTTGTCCATGATAATGTCACCTTATTATTGATTGCAGACTCATACACTCTGACACACACTCACCTGTTCTGAAAAAGAAACACATTGTTTCTGACTGTACTTATAGAGCCAAATCCCAGCAGATGTAAATTGGTGTAGTGCTATTGATTTTATAATCAGAATCCTGAAAGTAGTATTATACTAGTAGCTCTTTGTGGTATGGATCATAGAGATTAGGTTTCAACGGACATATTCCAGTTTACACCACTTTAGGTTGTGACCTACAATTATAATTAAATTTAGGCCATAGCATAGACATCAGATAAAATGTCAAGACCATTCTGTTCTCTAACCAAGGTTGGAAAGCTAAATGTAATCAGTTGGATGTCTATTGTATAATAAAGAGATTCCCAAACTGTGGACCACAGAATACTCCATACAGAGCTGGCTGGCCATATGGTGTTGGTTCCTTGTTCTTGTTGACAGTTGCTATATATAGCATTAAACTTAGTTTTAAAAAAAAAGCATTAAATAGTTCCCTAATATTAGTGTTCCATGTAAACAATTGCTGCCATTGCCACAAGCATGTGAAATAAATGGCTCAGGCAATCACAAATAAAAGGGGAGGGGAGGTTCACGTCTAATCTCTCTACTAAATTGTGGTCCACCCAAACAACTAGGATCATACAGCTTTTCAGTTTGATTGTTCTTTCATGACAACCATCCACATGCTTAATTGTGAGACACAGGAGTCACTTTCACAGCATTATTTTAGAATTTATTTCTCTCTGGTTCTATTGTGGGAATCATCTGTGGCAGTAAACATGTGTCTGACATCCTGTACCTGGCTTTAAATCAGCACCATATTTAGAGCAAGAGACAGGCTGACAGGCACATGGTTAAGTTTCCCACTAGGCCATTGATCGCCTGTATGAGTTCACGCAAGTTACTGACGCCAATATTTTCAAAAGTCACTTATCAGTTTGTTGCAAAGGGGTAGCTGTGTTAGTCTAGTTCAGTAAAACAAACAGGGAGTCCTGTGGCACTGAAAGACTAACTAATTTATTTATTGCATGAGCTTTCATAGGAGAAAATCCCACTTTGTCAGGCCTGATGTTGAGATGTGTGCTAAGAGGTTAGTACACAAGGCAGCATTCAGGGGAAAATATTGGGGAGATGGCTTGTGGGGTGATGCTGGAGCTGAGACAGGCAGCCCCAGCATAGGCTAGAGCAGTCTCAGAGTATTCTGATTTAGGGCATGTTCATGAGGGCTGCTGATGGGTAGCTCTGCAGTCCTGAGCAACCCAGAATTTCTATAGGTTTACATGTGCTATAAAGATACTTGCTCCTACATCTCAGCTCACCCCAATCCATCCCCTTCCATCTCCAAACAACCAGACCCACTCCCATCACACTGAACTGGGACTTATAAAAGCCCAGCATACAATTCATTCTTTCATTTTAAAAAATTGTCCAGTTGCAAAATAGAAAAAAGGTTCTCATGAAACACCATTTTTACTAGGAGATTTTTTCAGCTGAAAATTTTTAACCAACTCAGGTGAAAATCCTCCACCAGCAGCACCCAGATGTTCAGTTGTAGGAATTGCAGGTGCGAATGTTTCTGATCTCCTCTGTTTCAGGAGTATACAGGGAGAGAGAGCAGAAGAGAGATTCTCAGGCAGCTAAGACCTAAACAACACAAGTCTTAAAAAGCCACTAGCCACCATGTCCTGAATCTGACCCTGAAATGAATGGGTAACTAGTGTTGTCTTCTGAGCAGTGGTGTAATACAAACACTGGAAAAAAACAAAAAAACACCTATAAGAAAATAGCTTCTGACTAAGGATGATAGGATAGATGGCTTTCTTAACATTAAAAATAATTAAATTAATAAATCATATAAATTCTACATCAGCTGTAGATTCCATGAGATTTCTCTCTGTTGCAGTCTATCGCTTACAGGTGGTGGGCATAGTTTCAGTTGGCATAAATCTGATTAGCTACATGATTTACAACAGAATCTGATCCAATGTTTGTGTAGGAAATTTCTGTGTTAGTTCTAAAATATATAGGGCTGATTATCCTCTCACTTATATCAATGTAAATTAGGAGTAACTCCACCTAAGGCAATGAAGTTACATGCCTGAGAGGAGAATTTGGTGCTAACTGAGTAGCTATTGAGTAGAGACAGATGCCACACTGTTGGGGGGGGGTGTTGGTTTTGTGTCCTCTTTGGGTTTCAGACATAGTGATTCTGTGTTACATATTCAAGCACTGGACATTCTTGTCAAGTCTGACTCATTGTGATGTTACTCACACACCAGATTTGTGTTTGAATCAAAATGTACTTAAACCATGATGTCTTGTTGATTTAATGCTTTTGCAGGGGAAAATATCAGTAGCTGAGAGTAACTGATGATGCTGAAATATAAAGAATGATATTGAAAGTAACAAGATTTTTCAAGCAGAATAGAAATGCAAGGGAGCATGTGTAATATTCTATGTAATATTCTGGGGCAGTATCTCTGAATAATTTAGCAGAACACTGTCATCAGAGCTGCAAAAGATCCTAATGACACTACCCGTATAATGATTCTTATTGGGCTGGTATTTGCTCAAAAGGTCAATTTTACAAAATATTGAACAGATAGATAGAAATAATGTGTGGTGATTAGGAAATCTGTTTTTTGATACCAAGAAGTTGTTAATATGCAATTGCTGTATTTTTGAATGCTTCGCTGTCTGTGTGAATTCTGTCCTGGGCTTTGTCACATCCTCCTAGACCAGATACAATGGAGTGATGTTAGAAATTAAGGACCATATATGTAGGTGAAAGTATGTTGGAACAATGTGTGAATTTAGCCCAGGAAAACCAATTTTATCCTCACCATCTGTAAGGAGTTGGGGGGGGAGAGTCAGAAAGTGGAAGATTCCCAAACACAGCACAAAGAAACCAGGTGACCAAGCAGGAATCTACAAAAAGCCTCTTGAAAAACATAGGAAGTTTGGGTAGGAGGAAGGAAGGACATGGACTGGTGAAGGGCAGGGGAAGCAAGATGACTTAGGAAGAGAAGAATATATGTTTCAGGACAAAAGCCAAGCACTGGAGCAAAAGGACTCTGGAGGGTCCCAAGACTATATAGTGCAGTCCAAAGTACAGGAAGGAAACTGAACAAGGGAAATGTGTGTAGTGTTTATTTCTGTATTGATCTATGTGATCTTGAGGAATTAAGTAAAGAACAATATCATGTTAGACTTCTGTGCAAAGTGCCTATGTGTTATAACTTATGCTTTCCATGTGGCCTCTTGAAGTGGGAAACCAGATGGCTCTTTGGGTAGAGTTCTGGCTAGGCAGACAACTCTTGCATCCACAGACTACCAGACATTATGGTACTTCAGTAATGGCACTACTGGAAGTACTGTAGGTTATGCCTACATCTACTTTTTTAGTTCAGACTTGCTAGTTTGAACTAAAAAAGTCTGAGGTTAGCCTAAACTAACCTTGGGCTAGTTTGGACTAACCATGGCTTTTTAGTTTGAACTAGCCACGCATCCTTTTTAGTTCAAACTGGAATGCTTGCCTAGTTTGAACTAATGGCTTATTTTAAACTTCTTTAGTCTGAATCAGCCATTATTTTGGGTCTTTCCCAAACTAAAGTTCAAACTAAGCTGGCTAGTCTGAACTAACCAAGGGTACTTATTAGTTCAGACTAAGCTTTGTCTTGTCCAAACTAAGAAATTTCTTAGTTTGGACTAGCCAAAGGCTAGTGTGGCTGTGGATCAAATTTGGCAGTGTAGACATAGCCATAATCTCTGGTATAGCTTATAGCATGTAGTACTGAGTGTGTGTAAACTACCAGGGATTGTTGGAGGTCAGTGCTGATCCTGAGGTCTTCAGCCAGGTGGGCCAAGGATCTCCATTTCAGAGTTGGTGCCCACAAACCACGGTGGAGAGCAACGTTCCCTCTAATTTTTTGTAGGCCATGTGCACAAAAAATTTCTTTTGTGCAGATTTTTGGAACTGGTGTGCAAATTTGTGTCCACTCCAGCAATTGTGGTCAAAATTGTGAGCACAACGAAGCAAGGGTGTATGATGCAACTAATAGATTAACTTTATTTTGATATGGTGTTGGAAATGATAGTATAAATTACAGAACCTTATTGACACATGCTACTTGAAACAGCTTTCTTAAAGTAGCATAAAAATATTCACACTTTCGAATTTTTTTTGTGCATGCTTTATTTTGTTGTGTGTGCGGGATTCACACCCTGTGTGCGTGCGCACACGCGCACAGCTTAGAGGAAACATAGGTGAAGAGGCCAAAGAAGGAAACAGAGCTGCAGCCTTCTAAGATCCAGAGAAGCCTAGAGCCCATAGGAGTTTCAGGGTTTAGATTCTCACATAGCTATCTGGTGAGCTGCCAGCATGAAGACTGACCAGCTCTGTGACATAACTGTATCATTGTCTGTACAGTATTCCTGAGCATCACTGAATATATGCACACGGCCTAGATTTTCAAAAGTGACTAGTGATTTTGGAAGCGTCAGATTTTGAGCGCACAACTTGAGTCACCTGAAAGGGTATTACTGAAAATCAGTCTCTTTTACAGTGTCTCAGTTCAGGCCCCCTAAACTAAAGTAACAATCAGTAATCAATAGTCAGTTCTAGAAAATCTTGGCCATTATGCATGTTAAGTCATAAGTGTCAGGAATGTTGCTGCCCTAGGGAAAGACCTGGGGCATGGGCCCAAGCCTTCCCCCCCCGGCAGGCCCAGGCCCCACTCCCTGGCCATGATCTGGTGCCTTGGCCTCATCCAGCTTCAGGCTCCTGCTGCTGCAAGCCTGGCCCCCAGATCCTTGGCCGGGGATGGGGCCAGGAGAGGCAGGCACCGCTGCGGGTGGCCCTGCCTCAATCCCTGGCCAGGAGGGGCAGGCACTGCTGTGGGCATCCTGGCCTGGATCTATAGCCAGGAGCGTAAGGTGCCATTGTGTGTGCCCTGGCCCTGGATCCCTGGTTGGGGACAGGTTCGGGAGAGGCAGGGTCCGCCCCAGGCACTCAGGGCACTGGCAGCAGGACTCAGGGCATGTGCCCCGTGTGCTGGGCACCAGTGATGCCCCTGATAAGTGTCACACGATTTTTGCCACAACCTGCAAAGCTTGTACTACTATAGCGTCGTATAAGGTAATGAAAACCACTACTATATGACTTAATGGTTTTAGAGTCTGATTAATGGTATATCATGCTCTTTGTAATACTATCAACAGTTGGCTGGATCTTGTGCTTCCACAGAAAACTGTCAGCGCCTCTAAGCTTGTGGAACAAATTCTCACAGTTGTAATTACCTGGCTGGCCACGCTAAAGAGCTCTCAGGAAAGGAAAAACTTGTATATACCAGTATGATGCGACTTACCATCAATCAGCTTTGAAATGTGTGAATTTATGTCTAGTGTAATGCATGTGTAAACAATGCCTATGCAGTGTGGTAATCTGTCCTCCTCAAGTGATGAACCTGGCACAGCTTTAGCTAAGAGTACAGATTCTTTCAGTTCAGGTATAGTGGCTCATGTCTTAAATAAAATCCACAAAGCCTCAGTTCAGTCACCCTTGCTGCCAACCTACCCAAGGGTGTTTCATTACATACGTAATGCTAATAATAATTACATACATACATTTTATATGTAATGCAAGTGATAACTCAGAGCAGACTGTAAAAAGCCTGAGGTTGGTTGTGGAATTTCTATCACCCCTTTCAGATCCTGGGGATTGTTCAACAAAGGGTTTCACCATCCTCCTCCAAAGGCTGGAGAAGTGAGACAGGCTAACAGGAGTGTGAGGTTTTAATCTCTCTTCCCCCATAAGAACAGCTCCTTTGGCTGCAGGAGTAAAGGCAGTAAGACAGTTTCTGTGCAGAGGGATCGGTAGTATCTACTGCCAAGAAGGAGCATGTCCAGGAATTTCTGGCCTTGTTTTGTAGCCCATTTCAGTCATGTTTGGGCTAGCACCAGTTTTATAAATGCATCTGCAATGCCCCAGTCCCTGCAACTGCCATAGAGCCATATTTTGCTGGTTTGCTGTCCTTGTCACTAGCAAAAATTGATCCCTTTACTTCAGCTGTCTATTCAGTTCCTGCTTGTACCTTTTACAGTTCATTTGAAAACAGCATTGTGACCTTGTCTGGTGGGGTGCATAATGTGTTGAGTCCACTCCTCGGCTTACCACAGACCTTATCCTGTAAGATTCTGAGTAATAAAAGCAAGCTGAGGAGGTTCAGCCCCTCTCAGGAGACACCCAGCAGCTTGCGGAATCAGGCCCTGTATGATTTGAACACTTCCAGAAAGCGGAATTTGGTAAGTTGTTGTAATCATAATTTCTGTGCAATTTTCAGTGCTCCTTTTTTTTTTTAAACAGCTGCACACAACGGCACAGATATTATTGGGTATGTTCTTTCTATTGGTGTGAGTCCATCTCTTTCTGTAGTTAGTAGAGCAACTACAACTAAAAGCTTCATGTCCTCAGCAGGTGACTTTACATGAATGCACATTTTCCACACTCACCAAGTAGAAATTGACAGAATAATGCTCTGTGGCTGACAAATGGCTCATCTCCATCTTCTTTTAAAACAAACTGAGAACTACAAAGACTTTGTATCAGGAAAATGTATTTATGGTAATACTGTATTATAGTATAGGTCATTGTTGGCAGGTGTTAGTTCAGGGTTTCTCTCCTCTGAGTATCTTAAAATTAAACCAACCTTGTTTCATTTAGAGTCCGTAATATGTATAGTCCAAAAAAAAAAAAAAAGAACCATTAGCCATAGAAACAATAACCACCTGTCACTCTACAGATTTGTGCAGCCCCATGAGTGTTCATTTAATGCATGTAGCAGCATCTCAGACTGGCTTCATGGCGTTAAGTAATAGCCTGATTACCAGGGTATCCAGGGTCCAATTTCTATTAAGAAAGAAGAGAAGGCTGAGGGGAGGGAGCAACAAGAACTTTGCCAAGTATGAGCCCCAAGGAATGGGAGAAGTACTATATACGGTGGTCAAAAGATTGGAACTCATGAAAATGAGCTGAAATTGAGCTAATGTCAACTTACGATGAATAGCCAAGAACAGCCACCTGAGAGATCACTCAGAGGAGTGGAAGCCACATTGATTGGGATGGTTTAGTGGTAGTGGTCCTGCCTCTGGCAGGGGGTTGGACTAGATGACCTCATGAGGTCCCTTCCAACCCTATGATTCTATGATTGTATTATTTAACACATGACTGGGTAGAGCACTAGAGAATTGTTGATCTAGAGGCAACCTGCTACCGATAATGGTGTCTGGATTAGATAGGCCATAATGATTGTTTTCCATCTTTAGCATTCACAGTTCCATTAAATGATAAGCTTTAGTCACAGCATTTCTTAACTGAAGGATATGGGCCAGGTTGTGATATTCAGTTACTGGCCTTTGGTGGGGAGCAATGTGAAGCCACTCTGTGACAAGTTGTAAAGGCATTTGGCACTGAAGACATGGTTTGTCTGAGTGGAGTTAAAAAGGAAATTAAAAGCTGTGCAAAGGAGGCTACCAAAAGGGAAGGCTATATGCACTGTTCTCCCACTTAGCTGAAGTTGGCAAGGCTTCAGCTGGTTATTACCCAATAGAATGAGGGTTTTGAGGGGGGGGAGGGGGTTTCTGATTTTGAGTTTTGGTTCTGGAAGTAAAGCAGCTCTGAGGAAAGGAATGCAAAGAGACCTATAATTAGAACTGTTATTTTTCCTTCCTTGGCTGGTGACTCTGCAGTGGCTTACACAGTATGCTGGAGGAGCTCTAGTGGGTTATGGTTCCCTCCCACGGCTCCCTGGGACACAAGGGGCAGTATTCATGTTGCACATTCCTTTTGGTTGATGCAGTATGTGCTCTCCTTTGCAGCTGGCGATTACCGTGTGTGTCAGCCATGAGCCTATCCCCCATCCATCTGACTCCTTTTGATTCCATTTGTGTTACTGGGGCCACATATGCATGTGATTGCAACTGTCTCTACCCTTGCAAAGACCACAGAAAGGGCTGGAGGGAAGATTGTTGGAGTCATCCTACCCTGGCACTCTCTAAACAAGGGACCAGGTTATTATGTAGCCATGGGATAGTTAGTATTTTCTCTGCCATCCTGTAATTTCAGGGAGTAATAATGTTGTCCTGAAAATTCACTTAGGACCAAAACTTGGCACAGAGGTCCACATGCCAAGAAATATGGTTTGAACTGAGGTACTGCAGCCATTAGGTTACAGTGTAGTTTGGACTCCTCTGATACTTATCTTTACACGATACTTGTGAAAGGGCTGAGCTATTCTAGATAACTTTTAAAAATCAAGGTGTGAGACTTTTTTTCCTCCTGCTACTACAGCCCTGCTACTCTGGCTATAAGAGCCCCATAGCTGGCTGAGGGAGTACTTGTTGGATAGTCCTGACCTATACCGATGTCCTCACAAACCGTGGAAGAGAGTACAATGCTAGGAACAGGGGAGAGAATTCTGTGTGTCACTGCCACCCACTGGAATGGGTGGCCATAATTTAGAGGAGACCCTTGGGGTACCCAATTACAACAGGGACCATATTGCCCCCGAGGCATCCCAGAGTTGTGAGGACACAAAAGTGGATTAAAGCCACCTATGTGCTCTGCTCCCATAGAGCTGTGGTTTCTGTCTTGCGTCTCCTAGCGCTTCTGCCAGTAAAATGACTTCTCTTCGTGCATTCTTTAATGGACACAGTCTGACTGAATAGTAATACACAGCATATTACAACTTTTAAAGCACAGTAAAAGCATTAGCTAGGTAATCGTCACACCCATTTTGTATTTCAGTTTTGTAAAGGGGGAGATGGAGGAAAATGGTTTTAAATTAACTAACCCAAAGCTACCCAGCAAGTCAGCTCAGAGCTAGGATTATAACTTAGGCTCCAGTTTCTGTCTTCTGCCTGTTACACCATAATATTTCCTTTATTTTCATATCTCTTTTCTTCACACTGAAACAATATTTCACAAAGAGATCAAAAAATCTAAATATTCCAGGGTCTTTTTCTGAAACAGGGTCTATATGGGGCTTCCCATTGTAAATTACTCATAGCTACAAAATTCCCATCCATTCCCTGTACAGCTAGCCAAATGGTTCAGTCTTCTTGGAGACTGAAGGATTAAATCAATTTATGTGACTAATCAATTTTGGCTGTATAATAAAACAATAAAAGTTAAGGTAATGTGCCAGAAGTGAGAGACTCTCCTACTTTGAAATCTCAGGTCTTCCAAATGTCTTATTGGCCTTGTCTCAAACTTTGCAGAGAAGTTTTATCCTTTCATAATCTATGAAATTTGTGCTGAATTGGTTTGTTCTGGGGAAGTTAGATTAGGAGAGGACAAAGGTGAGAGCTATGATAGAAAGGTTAGTTAAACCCTAATTATGGACAGACTAGTGTGACACCTGTATGGCTGAAAATGAATTTTAATTACAATGTTTAAAATATCCATACTTTCTGGAATAAGCTTTTATATTAAGATAATAAGAGGTGGTTGATTCCCCTCTCATTTCACTAGTACAATTCCATTGATTTCATTGAAGCTATTCCTGATTTACTGTGATAAGTATGGAAAAACTCTGGATCGTGTTTATTTTTCTTTTTTTCACTAATGTTGTTCAGGTTACAACAGGGAAAAGAAAGTATTGTAGTGTTTGAAGAGCTGTGTCTTAACTCTGGTGTTTGTCTGAAATGCACTGTGTACAGCTCAACAATGTCAAATATCTCTGATTTGATTTGGGCAGGACCAGATGTCAACAAATTGGAATTTAATATTGTTGAAACAGATGACAATGTAGGAAGCAGAAAAGGGATTCATTGCCAATTAGAATTAGAAGAAAACATTCAGCTAGGCATGCACAATATTTTATTCACTATAATTTAGATAAAAATGTTCAGAAAGTTATCAATTCATATTTTTATTCCTTCCTAGGGAAGAAGCTATGACTAGGAACTTAGGATGTATAAAAACCAAAGACTCGTGCTACTTAGTGAATACTATATGACATTTAATGGGAGTTGGGTATCTTATTTCCTTAGCCCTCCTTTGACAATGCCAGCCCAATTATTTGCGGTGGGTCCAGAACAGAACAGAATTCAATAGCATTTTCATATTTAAGCTGAAAAACAAATGCTTTTCAGCTCCCCAGATTTACTTACAGTAGGGCAAAGACAAAAAAACCCTCTCTGAATCTTTGTCTGCGTCATTAAATGAATTTGCCTTGGCCATGCTAACACCAGCAAATATGCAAATAATAGAATTTTATTGGTGTAAATGATTGCATAACAAATTTCAAACTCACAAATGCAAATATTCATAGAAACTGGACTTCATGTTTGTCCATGCAAGCATTCACATCAGGAGGGCTTACAAACTCATCCAGTCAGGGAACCAGATGATACAAAGTAGCTTGTTTGCCCAGTCAGGGTAAGTCTCCACCGCAGTCTTAAGCAATGTATACTTTAGCCGGCAGATATGGAGTTCATAAATCCAAGTTTGAGCATCCACGGTGAATATTGACCCAAACTTTTGAATTTCTAGAGCCAACTCTGGTACTCATGCTCCAGCATCTACACTGCACTACTCAGTCAAATTAGCTTATCCCAGCCTTCCTAGCAACCTCTGCAGTGGCAGCTGCTCTATCCCTTTGCTTTTGGTGTACTGTGGGAAAACTTGACTGTCCATCCCACAGCACTTTACAGGAAGTTGTCACAGCCCACCAGTACCTCATACTGAACCGTCTTCTGGCGCTGCATGCTCCTGGCATACAGTGCCAGCAAATTTCCAGAAGGATAGCCATGTTAGTCTGTGTACAGCAAAAACAATGAGAGTCCTGTGGCACCTCAAAGACTAAGGCTATGTCCACACTTACATGGTTAAATCAATTTAAGTTCAATTGATTTAATAAAATCAGTATAAAAATCATTAAAGTGATTTAACTTAAATCAGTTTAACAGGTCCCCACTAGAAGACCAAAGTGAACTAGCATGTCCATGGACCGGACTTACTAGTTTGATTTAGGAGAGGGGCACCATGGGAAGTGTGGCAACATGGCCCCCTGAAAGGGCCATGCCTCCACCCAATATATAGAAAAAGGAAAGCACGCTGGGAAGGTGAAAGGCAAAAGTGTTAAATTGAAATAACAGTTAAATCAAAATAACACGTCCACACTGCTTTATTTTGAAATAACAATTTTGATTTAACCATCATTTCAATATAATACTAGGTTTTATTATATCAAAATGACTTTCCTTATTGTGAGATAAGGGAGCTCCTTATCTTGATATAAGGAGATATAGTGTGGACCTGCTCTGCTTTAAATTGAAATAATCAACATTATTTTGATTTAAAGACTGTATGGCTGTGTTCACACACAAGCATTATTTCGATACAAGTTGTGTCGAAACAACTTGTATTGAAATAATGCCTTATTTTGAAATAACTTAATTTGAATTAAGAGTTTGTTAACTCGAATTAAGGGAAAAAGCTCAAAGTGAAATAGCAGTTTCAGGCAACAGTTATTTTGAAACAAGTCACTGTTGTTTCGAAACAACATGTTCAGACGGCATTGTTTCGAAACAATCATTTCGAAACAACATTGTTTCATCCCCACATGGGGTTTAAGTTGTTTCGAAACAACGCCGTTGTTTCAAAACAAGGGGTGCCGTTGTTTCAAAACAACCGTGTGTCGTGTTGTTTCGAAATGAGAGTGCTGTGTGAACACAGCCTATGTGGACATACCCTAACAGATTTCTTCAGGCATAAGCTTTCATGGGCTCCAACCCACTTTATCAGACGCATGGGCCCTTGATTCCCCCCCCACACACACAACAGCACCGGATCCCCTCAGCACCAGTGGGCCACAGACCCCAGATCCCACCCTCTCCCATAGCACCTTCAGGCCATGGGCCCCCCCACAGTACCACAGGGCCCTGGATTGCCTCCCACCCTCACTCTACAGCACCACAGGGCTGTGGGCCATGGACCCTACCCCCATGTAGCACCACCAGGTTGCAGGCCTCCCATGCAGCACTGGGCAGAGCACCCCTCTCATCCCTGGGCTTTGGCCCCCAGTGTTGGCTGTGCTCTGGCCACAGAAAGAGAGTCCCACAAAACCCTGGGGCCCCTTAATCCAGTCCTGAGTGTAGGGCAAGGACACTATCCCATTTCTCTCTCAGACAATTTCACTATAAAGGCCCACATCAAAAGTCTATTGCTATGTTCACACACAAAGTGCTTGTTTCGAAATAAGCCATTTTGAAATAATGTGATATTTTGAAACACCTTATTTCGAAAGACAAAAAGTGTCTTCGAAATAAGGGAAATGAAATAGCATGTCCACAGGGTAGACATGCTATTTCGCTTCGTGGGGGCTGCAGACCCCCGCGGGGTGAGAGGAGCCGGCAGCTCACCCTGCAGGGGTGAATGCAGCCCGGAGTCTCACCCCACCGGGGTCTGCAGGGGACCGCAGACCCTGACAGGGTGAAGTGCCCGGCTCCTCTTCACCCCGCGGGAGTCTGCAGTCCCGCTCTGCCAGCCAGGGGACACCCCTCAGCACCCTGGCCAGGGTGCTGAGGGGCTGGCCCTTCCTCCCAGGGTGCTTAGCACCCTGGGAAGAAGGTCAAATGTTGTTTTGGAACAGTTTGTTCCAAAACAACATGTCCCCACGGGGTTGTTTTGAAACCACTGGTTTCAAAACAACCTTGTTTCGAAATGGAAGGTAGTTTAAGCCATTTTGAAAAATGTCATGTGGACATGCTGTTTCTTATTTCGAAACAACCTCTGTTGTTTCGAAATAAGAAGCCTGTGTGAACACACCCTATGAGTTCACCCCCTCCCCTGCCACAACATGTTTCAAAGTAGTGAATTCTAGTTGCATGTTATGCACATTTAAGAAGGTACATGGGTCTTTGCAGAATTCAGGTCTTCAACAGGAGTTGATGGGCTGCAAGAAGAGATGTGGCATTTGGGATTAGTGCCGCATTTGACCCAACCTCTTTCTCTCCCTCCCTCCCTGGTCAAGTGAATCCAAAATTCATTCTCTGTGACTCCCTTTGCAATCTGGTGCTGATGAATCCAGCCTGCCCGTCACTGAAGTGTTGGGTTATTTACATGTCTGTCTTAATCCTGTCCCACTTTCATATGCACCTCCATGACTATTTCCAGATCCTTTGTGGTAGGTTGTTACACAGTGTAGGGTGCATGAAGAATGAGCAAATTGTTTCCAGTAAAACAAGATCCAACTTGAATTTAGCCCAAAACTCAAACTGAACTGTCCTTGTGTCTTTTCTTGCAAGATTTCCATCCCAGAGAAGATCAGATAACATGTTCAAACAACCTTTCTTCACCTGGTAATTAACAGGATAAGACATATTACTTCTATGAGATTTCAATGGAAAGAATATGAAATACACTTTAACAACAAAAAAAGGCTAAACTTTTAAAGAGAACTTAGCTAGTTGACCCTTTTTCTTCAGATGACTGAGAAAAGACTTTTGTGAGTTATGCTTATATATTGTGCTATCCACTTGAGCCTTTTCTCATCTTCCAAATCTGACTAGTCCTAATTAAGAGGTTACAAAGCAATTCATTCTTTTAGTAAAGATCTTTCTGAGTTTTGTCAAGAGATTCTGTAGCTAAATCTGTGCTTGGAGATCCTGATGAGTTTACAGTAGGTGAAAGACAAGTGACATTAAAACATTGGTATAAATCTCACTTTCTTTTCTTTGAGTACGTGTTTAGCAGTAGACAGTATTGCTGAATAGGATCCTGTTGCACCCTATTTTGCTAGCTGGAAATACCACTCTGGGTTGCAATTGACCTTAAAAGTTAATTATGGTAGGATAAGTACCCAGTAAATATCTACCCTTGTTGAACTGAGTGAAAATTGAGCTCTCCTTTCAAGACTATGTGATAAAGTCAGTGTTTCTTGGATTAAAGCCATTGAAATGGAAACTTTTGCTCACCTCCTATAAAATCTCTCTGCACCTTCAGTGTGAATCTGAACTTGTTCAGAGTTCGGTCTCTTCATGGAAAGAAAACCTGTAATCCTAATTATCCACACTGTCACCTCCCTGTTCCTCGTTTAGTCATTTGTACAAAATACTAATGACTGTCTATTCATGTGGAGTAGAACTCAAGGACACAAACTCGTCTGGAACGGAAGATGGTTCATAATTCTGATTTGGTCATAATTCAAAACAAAAGATGATGGTTGGTTTTTTTCAAAAGTTTAAAACTGAACATGGACTTAATATAAGTTTGAAAAGCTTTGCTTTGTAGAAGATAGATGCTGCTTTTATCCACCTTAATATGAATAAAACAAGCAGAGAACTTTCCCTTTCTTTTTCAATACTGTATTACCCTTCTAGTTTTATCTACCCTACAGTCAGTGTCTTCCAGCTGAGGCTGGGAGAGATCTCTGCAGAGGTGGCATCCTGAAGCACTTCCTGGTTTGCAGGCAGTTCCCTGCCCTATTCCTGTTTCTTCCCTGCTTGTATGGGCCTGCCCCACAGCCTTGGTGCTACAATCCCCAACCTTTGGTTGCCTTTCTCCAGAGCTCCCCCTGGTTAGTGCTCTACCCACTGTACTCCAGAGGCAGCACATCACAGTGGCTATGTTCACACAGGGAGGGCTTGTTTTGAAACAAGAGGTTTCGAAACAAACTGTTTCGAAATAACTCTTTATTTTGAAACACCTTATTTCGAGGACAAAAAACTTTGTCCTCGAAATAAGGCAGCGAAATAGCAGATCCACAGTGTGGACCTGCTATTTCGCCAGGGGAGGGGATTCTAGGCACCCTAGGGGTAAAGCGCGGCTGGGCGCTTTACCCCGCTGCTGCCTTCAGGGGCTGCAGACACCCTCCAGGTGAGGCGCCGCAGGGCGCCTCACCCGGGCGGGCTTTAAAGCCCCCCGCTGCCCCCAAACCTGGGGGCTTGGCCCCGCCCCCGGGATTCCCCCGCGGGGCCAACGCGCCTGCCGGGGGCGGGGTCGGGGGCTGGGGAAGCCCCCGGGGCCCCGCCCCCAGGATTCCCTCACGGGGGATGCCCCAGCCACTCCCCGCCGCCCCTGAAGGCAGCA